>VZSV01000013.1:7567900-7596886 GCA_013398735.1 Nothocercus julius | reverse complement strand
GCCCTGGCACAGGCTGCCCAGAGAGGCTGTGCAGGCTCCTTCTCTGGAGACCTTCCCAACCCGCCTGGCTGCCGCCCTGTGCCCCGTGCTCTGGGTGTCCCTGCTGCAGCAGGGGGGCTGCGCTAGATGGTCTCTAGAGGTGCCTTCCAACCTCAACCATCCTGGGATTCATTCCTTGAGAAAGTTTGGAAAATAATCATAATCTTTCAGAGGCAATAGGAGAGTTGATTAGCTTGTTAATTCAGTCATTTTTTCACATTGCTGACTATCCTGTACATTAAGACATCCACATTTCACAACTAAATGTGCAGAGGTTCCAATTGGGGCTCTGCAAGTCACTAGGGGTGAGGGTAGTCATCCCTCTAAAAATAAATGGCCTGATTTTTATACTTTGGAAGAATTTTCACTCAAGCAAGAAAACCGTCACTACCAGATGGTGATGGAAGCATTACTATAGCAAGGGGACATTAATGAAGATGCATTCAGCAATGCAAATTGTTACCATAGCTACAGGATGCTAAATGCTTATAAATAAATAAATAAAATTAGACTGTATTATTTGGATTGCTCAATGGGAAAGTAATAATTTTGGCTCATTTTTTCCTTTCTGAAATGGATGTATTTCATCTACCTTCTACTTAAAACTTTGCTGTAGTGTTCTCTCACTGACCAAGTATATTTCTTTATGTCCTTATCAGCTGGATTTATTTTTATTCTGGATCAAGTATTTTCTCTGTATTCTTTCTAAATTCTTCTAATATATCCGTATAACTGAACAGAGCATAATAATTGTATATAGAATTTCTAAGCACTTTAAACTTTGATAGCGGGATGTAACAAGCGGTGAAATTGACGTTGGAGTTACTGTGGCTCCCGAGTGTCCTTAGCCAGACTGATGTCCCCTATGGCAGCGGCCACACAAAAAGTGAGTTTCATGAAAATGCAGACACATCAAAGTGCCTAAAATTTGATATTAAGAGCCACAATAAGTGGGCAAAATAAAGTGTTAGAAGAGGAAAGGGTTTGAGGTAAAAAGGAATGTCAAAACAAGCATATTTTAATACTGGAGGCAGTAGTGACCATAGCCACATGGTTAAAGGTAATGCCTTTGCAGGAGATTGCTTTATTTTCCTTCATGTTTCATCAAAGTTGTTTCCGCCGTGCTGATATTTACAGAACGTTTATAAACCCGCAGAATTAGCTGGTCTGGGGAAATGGGGAGGGGGGAAAGCTGTGTGGCTGGGGTGAATGCCGCCCTTGGGGTTTGTCTCCCTTCCCCTTTGCCTAGCAGCAATCATTAGATTCCATTTATTTAAACACATTTCTTAGGCAACATAGGAAAGGTTAAGGCCAGCCTGGCAGGAGTTCAAAGGTGAGAGATTTCTCATCACTGCAGGGCGCATGGATGAGAGAAAAATTGCAGCTTGTGCTGGTGCAGCAGGGTGCTTTTTTTGTGTGTTTGAAAATAGTGTCCTGGCAAAGGCTGGGGAAGAAATAGAGTTCTGGCACTGGCTAATTCTGTAAATGATCTAATAACTCATTCGTTTGTATAGGAATTGTGGCAATTGCACTCCTGTTTCATTTTCTCCTTAAAGTGTTCGTCACCAACCTGAACATATGGAATATTGTTTTTGCTCCCATAGCAGGGCTTTTTCCTTACTGCAGGATCACACGCTGCATGTTGTATTGGCACCATCTGTTCCTATTTTAAATATTTAGATTAATGGTCTAGTATTAATCCAGCGTCTCAAACTATTAAGAGCACTAGATATGTGCAAGGGGAGACAAAGAGCAACTGCTTTCCTCCAGGAAAAAAAAGTTATCATTCTAATTTGTTTTTTCACTTAAAATATTTCACAGATCTGGGCCAAATATGCTAATGCAGTTCAAGCAAGCAAAATATTCAGATGTGAATAATCCATGAATATACATAACAAATCATATTTAATTACATTTTGATGTCTGGATAGAATCCAGTATGTTTTGTCAAGTCTCATAGGGAAACTGTGCACGCTATTCATGCATCATTTCATAAATTGTTTTACCACCATGCTTAGCTCTGTTCTTCAGGCAGATTTAAAATTGATATCAGTTGTTAAGACCAGCACTGTATTTAAAAGGAAATCCAAATTTAGGTATAAAAGTGCCAAGGACAATTCCAGTGGAACTTTTACTCAGTCTAACTGAAAAATTTGCACATTTTATTTGTTATATTATGTATTCTTATAAGCTACCTCTAGCATTCTTTAGATAGCTGCATGCATTAAATTTGCTAATCATTTTGCACTTAATGACATATCAGCATTGCATATTGTGAAGGTGCGATATGTAACTGTCAGAATTGTGTGAGTATTTAATAATAATAATAATAATGTGTAGCTGTCCTACACGAAAAATCTGTAGTCTGTCTGCAGCGGGCAACCAGGTGAACGTTTTCTATATATGTAATCCAGTTTTTTAATGATAAACTAACTTTTTTTTTTTTTTTTTTCCAGTAATTCTGTCACTTCAAGGGATTCTAAATTGGGGGCCTAGTTATTTTTGTGCTTAACCCTTTTGTCTATTTTCTCTACAATAGCAAGTACTTTACTTTCTGTAGCTCTGTAAATGAACCAAGATAAATATTTTAAAAACATGCCCAGCTAAGGCAAGGGCAAAATTCAGACGAACCAAGAAAAAGGACCTGGTTCAAAATATGTCAAAATTATGATAAATTAGTTATATTGTAACTTATGTTTCTTATGTATCCTTAGTCTTACTAAGATGATGTTTTGATTTTAATATAAAAACAACTCTTTACTCTTATACATGTGCAACTAACTTCATGGCAAGAGATAACAAATTAATTCTGCTTTATTTGTCATGCAGGCCAGCAAAGCCAAGCAAATTAAATGAAGTAAGTCTTGTTGAATAAAACAAAATATTGGGAGGGAGTCAGAAATGGATGTTAAACATGACAATTGTGGTTTCTTTCTTCTTGATCAATGATAGTGAATCTAACTTAGTTTTAAGTAAAGCTTCAAACTTGCGTGAAGCCTTGCTATAAGGGAGTTGACTTTCCTGGAGTATTAGATATCCATATCATAAGCAGTGCCTTCTTTTTTGCCAATTGTTTCCATCTGTTTGGTCCTAAACTCCACAAATTTATGGTTTCTTGGCTGAGGCAGAGTCATCCTTCTGCAGCTAGGTTCTCCTTTTGGAGCTGGCTTTGGTGGAGTAGTGCTGGCAATTGTGAACTATTAATGACACGCTTCTGCTGCTAATGTTTTGTGTCCCTTCTGAGATAAGTTCCTTGTTGTAGAGCCTGACGTCAAATGTCTGATACTTCTTAGTCATGAGTTTACTTCCAGTAAACTTCACGTTTCTTTAGTTTTGTTCTGATAGAAAGTGACTTTTTTGGCATTGAATACGTGATCTAAATATTTCATAAGGAAAATAATGTTTCATCCATCACAAATTGCTACATTTGGATTGCATTTTCTAATATTATTCCTTTAAAAAAAAATTCTACCACTTTTGAGTAAGAAAAATTTGAAACTAGTAGATAGATGATTTGTAACATATGGATATATTTCAGGCCCTTGGGAAATATATGATCTGCAGTATACTTGGACCAGTAATAGCTTTTGTGTTCCTAGTTCCTTTAGGGGCAGTGAGGAAGGATGATGGAGGAAGAGGGAAGATGGTAGCTGAGAGGAGAGTAGGCCTGTATCTTTTCTCTTTTTTTTTTTTCTTTTTACCCCTAGAAACTCAGATTACTGCAAGAATACCAACAGATATCATAGCAATAATTTTAATAGATATTTCTAATTTAGGCAATTGATTTTAATTCAGTGTTTGTCCTTGTAAAAACATTGCTTTGTTTTTCTACATTTGCTGTAACTGCGATCATTTAGACCTTTTGCTTAACACCGTCAAGATCTTGCCAAATGTTAGAAGTTTAACTTTTAAAACATGAAACATGGGGTGATAGCCTTGCGACAACTGAATTCAAATGAAAGCTTGTGTTTACCTCACTCATTGCTTTATACTTTTTATTATCACCAAGTTCATTATAGGCACCTGCACTTTCAAAATATCAATGAGGTACATTACAATTCACTCAGGAGCAACGTATGGAGAGAGTTATTTCACAGGGAATAAAACCTCCTTGGAGACCAAGTAAAAGTTTTAGCCCTGAGAAGTCATTCTCAGGTTTCATCTCAGCTTTCATCTAACCTAAATGTATAGATGCATCTTCCTTAGCTCAGGTACCTCAAGGTCTGTTTCTGTGCATCTCGGGAAGCACTTCCTTGTCACCGCAAGGTGGCCTGGCAGCCAGCTCGTGGCTGGGACATGGGACAGGAGCCACCGATAGAGGCCCCAGAGTCTTTATGTATAGGATCCATGCAGGAGAATCTTCCGTCCAAAATGGACCTGATGCTTTCTCTTAGAGGGGGCACAGAGGGACCCAACTAAACTCAGTCGGCTGCATGTAGTGTCCTTCCTTGGACAAAGGTGAGTCATCTCTGACAGAAAGATGAGGTAGTCTAAATATTTGATTAAAAAGGGGCCATCACCTTTCTGAAACAAGAATGAGCTGCCTGCTTTGAGGAGAGAAGGGTTTGCTCTGGATCTTTCAAGAGGTCTTTGGTGAACTTTGGATTACCTGAAGGCAAATGTCTTCTTGCAGTGTCCTGGGCTTAGGCAGCTCCACAGTCACAGTGATGCTGGTTTCTCACGCTCCCCATGTGTTTTCAGGCAACCTTGCTACCTGTCTTGGAGATTCATTCTTGGGTTAGATGAGACTTTGGGTGTTGCTGTGCCAAATAAAGGCATGCAGTAACTACTTAGGCACCTGCAGTGTTATTTAGAACATATTAGTAGGTTACTTTAACCTACTTAGTTTCCTAACATTGGAGTTTAGGCTGCCTAACGGAAAAATCTATGAACAAATCAGCCTGAAATCCCATACGTTAGAAGTAGTCCTGCTTTGCATCCATCCTTCTATTTGCCAAGTTGACTGTTTGCGTTCACATCTCACAGCCTTAAACCGGGGTCAAGTTCCTCTCATTTAGGGATTTTAAAGCTCAATGACACAGAGCCGACAGACACTGGAATAGCAGAACATTTGAGCAGCTTGGATTTTGGGCCCGGTGTCCAAATTGGCAATTTTGGGGCCTAGTGCTTCATGAAATGTAGCAGACTTCTTGTCACTAGAAGTTCGGTATTTCCAGTTGTGGTCTGTGTGTGAAGTTTGTCTCCACTACAGCAGTTTTGCACTTACATGACTTCATGAAGCCAATGACATTGCTTGGTGTAATGCCGTTTAATAGATCAAGGTTGCAGATTGATGGGAGTCTCATAAAATTTCAAATTTTAGTGACTGTAATTGTTTGTTTGTTGGTTTGTATTTTCCCCATCTACATTTTCTTGGGAGATTTTTTGTTTGTTTATTTTTAAGGATTTTACTCAGAAGAAGCCAAACGCAACATTCTGGGTGCTTCCCTTGCACATGTACCGTGCCCTACTCTCACCCGTTGTCTCATGCTGCTTTGTGGACAAGACAGACTGTTGTTGTTGTTGTACTGGTCATTCTGTAAAAATGCTTTAGTTATTCTGAATTTTAGATCATAAAATTTTGTTATGAATTCAGAGACTAAACTTGGTTCAAAACTTTTAAATAGAAACCTAATCCATTTCTTGTCAAAAATTTTGAAATATAATCTGAGCCCACTATATAGAAAAAAAGTGTTTTACTAACTTTCAGCGAAATGGTTGGTACTGATATATATATGTATTTTTTTAAAAATAATGTTACATCAGTGGCTAAACAAGGGCTTTTTCCTTCGATTTGATTAAATAGTTGAGTTGGAATGATACATTTTATGGGAAAGTCAATGTAATTGCAATGTAATCATCATTTGGAAAAAAAAAATTTCAAATGAATAAAACGAAAGTAAGACAAAAATATGTAGTAAATTCTTATTTTTAAGCAGTATATAGCAACTTATAAAAGAAAAACTACTATTTAAACTTTAAATAATTCTGAGGACAGATGATGTACATTTCTGCATTAGGAAAACAAGTACATAAATGCTCTACAGTTGCATTTACTTTGGAAAAAACCTGCTTTACAACATCAGGTCTCTTAAAGTATTATAAAATGTGATTTACTAATCATGGGGGGTAAGTCTGAGCTAGGATTTTCATTGCTTTTGCTCTATATTCATATCTCGAACCGTACCCTATTTTAAACGCACTAGGCAGCAGATCTATGCATTTATGTTTCCATATGTAATCTTGTTTGATTATATGAATTTTATTCTGCAGCTATTTCCTTTAGATTTCTAATATGAAGATGTATAATATAAATTTTCTAAGGAAGAGCTTCAATTATTCTGTAAATAATTGTATTTATATAGCAAGTACTCAGTGCTTTTCAGCTTGGGAGTAACTGTTCTCCGCCATCTCAATGAGCACATTTTTATTATGCCTTTTAAAAATGCTTCACTTCAAATGCATCTGCATTTTATCCTGTCCTAAGGTTTTATTTTTGCTTACAGTGCCCTCACCTGTAACTTCAGGCCAACTGCAGAACTCAAGCACTGAAGTGGAACTTTGTTCTTTAAATCTGTAGTTGGAGAAAGCATCTCTCCAAATGTATTATTTTGACAGCTAGCAACAGCTAATGTGTTCCAGCTGACTTGTATTAGTTTGAAGATTATACTTCAAACATAACAGTGGCTTTTAGTGTACCCTAAACACAGTTTATTTTTATGTCAAACCTCAGCTGCGTACTTTTACTCAGTAATGGAGACTGAAAGCCCTAATGAAGCCATTCATTCGCACTTCAATTACAGTTACCTTCCTTAATTTAACTATTTGTCAAGTTCTGGGACACAGTGGATCAAAATAAAAGAGCAGTTGGGGTGAGAGAAACAAAATAGTCTAGCTGCCATTTCTGTCAGGCTTTCTTCATTTCTCCTTTCTGCACTTTACCATGGGCATTTGCTCGGGTAAAATCTCCCTCAGAGCTTGACAAGAATGGTAAGCACAGATGGCTCTTCATATTCCAGGAGCAGGCATAATTTAGGGAATTTTTCAGAAGCAGACAAGAAATCTGGGAAAGGTTATGAATTTAATCTTTTATATTTTAAACAACTTAATAAAATCCACTCCTCTCAGCCCCCAATTCATGATTTAATGTGAATACAAACTAAGTGGTTAGGCTTTTTAGGTGTAAAGCAGCCACAGTTTGTTCATTCTTAGGTTGTCTTGACTCAATATACAGTACAGATATTCCTCCAATGTTGAAACAAGTGAATGGAGGGAAATAACTTTTCCTTGACAGAGGAATTTGAGTCTGGCAGTATCTAATCACTGGCAATCCTGAATTTCTGAGATTCCCCATCTCTGGGAACCTTTCTCCCTACATGGTCTTCCAGAGAGTGGCTCTTGAGTGCGGATCTTGGCAGTCGGGTTACAGAAGCAGGTGGGGACATAGCTGTGGAAAGTCAAGTTAAAATAGAAGCTTGCTTTATTGTTTTTTTCAAATGGAAAGCTCATCATTCAGCTACATTTTGACTAAACAGATGAGAGACGGAGTGAATGTGTATGTGGAATGTTTCAGGATTACTGCACTGCTTCTTATTTGCTCTATAATTGTATGTGTAAACACCTGCAAATAATGATATATAGTTATATGCATCTGTATGTGCACATAGTTATTGTTCTCCTGTAACACTTAAGAGTCTTAGGCCAGGACCTTACTGTGCTGAGGCTATTCCAAACAACCTTTCTGGGTATAAAAGCCAAAATTAATGGGAGGTATGGGCTCACAGCCTATCTAAATTTAGTATGTGCTATATGTATTTCACTGTCTAAAGCATAATATAATTTTTTACTTTTTTCTTTTGATTTATACATTTTTTTTCTCCCTGTTGCCCAGTCCTCAAGCATTAGCATTGTGATGCAATAGAGAGGCAATGAAGAGTGAGGAGCTATTTCTTTAAAAAAAAATGTTTTCAATAAATATCTATTTTCTGAACTGTTTTAACTTATTTTTTCAGCTTTTTTTTTCAAATAATAATTTTACTTCTCTTTTTTTTGGGGGGGGGACACAACCTTTTATTCCAATATCAGTTATTATGCACTATCTTCTTCAAATTTGATTCCAATTTACATATTTTTTTTTTGAAAGCAGGGGTTTATTTTAGAAATTAAATTGCTAAATTCTGACTGTCAATATAAGTGGGCTTTTTTGCTCATAGCATTGGGAGGTTGCATGCAAACAAGAGACAGGAAAGAGCTCAGGAATTTCTTCTGTGCTGTAAAGGGCCTAGCATTATAACTTTGGACAAGGCTTTGGTTTGGCCTTCCAAAAGTGGAGGCTGGCAGTTCTGGAGCTAAAAGCCTCCCTTCCAAAGCTTCATCCTCAATTGATAGGTTAAATGTTAGGGTAATAAATACAGTAGTTTTGTTAGTGAAGCAAGGTTCTGGTTTTTGTGACTGAGGAGTGGAAGAATTTCTTCAGAATTCAGAATTCCTACTGTCATTCCTTAAAGGGAATGGGCTAGTATAATTTTTTTGCAGATCACTGTTACTGGCTCTCACAATAAGTATGGTAATAAAAATGGTGTTCTGTAATGATCAAATACACTGGCAGACTATCTTTTGCACAGGACGTGTTTTTTTCCTTCCTGCTTTTTAGAATTTTATTTGCTTTTAAGCTCCAGGAAAATTTTATTTCATGACTTTTTTGTTTCCAGCATGTGAAGCGGATTTCTGTATATGCCACCGTATTATTTCCTTTTTTCCTTCCGTAGAAATGTTTAACTGGTATTTTTTCTGCAATGCAGAATATTGACTTTTTTGCTTTGTATGTTTGTGGATTTGTATGTATGTGTATTTTTTTTCCTCCTTTGTAAGGATTCCTTTATATGAATCATTTATTAGCGATAAACCCAAACCAGTAGATATTCAAAAATATTTGAAAAAGACCTATTTGTGAAAGTTTAAACTTTCATATTAAACTTCCAAGAATTATCAGGGAAAACAAAACAAAAACAATAACTGTACAGCAGAAAACACTGGCCAGTCAATACTGCCTACCTTTTTACTCACAAACAACAAACTTTTGAGTCAAGAAGAACACATGTTTCTACTCAGCTCGGTTTGTACATATATAATGGCATCTGTATTCTTCTCTTTATCCTTCACTGTGAAGTGCTCACTTTCTGATTAACCTCACTACTGGCTGAGGAGCTAGCTCTGCAATTTATTTTAAAGATCTCTGTATGAATGTTTATAGAAAACCCTGCTGATACACTACATTTCATGTTATCTATGATAAGTAATAAATCATACGTTCTTGCTGTATACATAACTATACCTAATGCACTGTAAAATCTTGATATAACTGCTTAATGCAAGTATCTGACATTTCTCTCGATTCATAGTATAAAATACTGAGAATGAACTTAAAGGTGAGATATTCTTACATAGTCAGCTGTGCATGTGAAGCCACCAATGAAGTGCAAGTCATCTTAACTCAGCAAAATGCATAGATCAGCAGTGATTTTCTTCCTCTATCATGGAGTAAAATAGTTATTTGAGGATCTATTTGTTGTTTTTTTCCCTTTAAATGGTATTCAGCTCAGTTTTAGGACTGTGAAAATTAGATGCAAATAGAATACTTATAACAGTGGTTTAATGTAGTTGTCCTTTCTCTCCCCATTCATTATACATAAATCACCCTTGGACTGACATTAGTTCAAACACTTTCCATTCTGCTTCAGCCTGAATAGCCATTTCTTTAACCATTAATTGATTCAATAAAAAAAACCTCCAACAAATATCCTGCAGAGAAAAAAAGATACTTTTTATGGAAAGGCCCTAGCAAATTGGAAAGCATTTGTATTGTTTGAAAGGAATATTAGAATGAGTGACTCTCTTCTTGAGGCTGAATTTTTCAAAAATTGTGTGAACTTATCTTAAATTTGCAAACATCCGTTCTGAATTATTTTAGATACTCCATAGTATATATATATATGTCCATCACTGAGAAAGTATTTTCTTTATGTTTCTTTGTGTTTTTACATAACTATTACTTATTTTCTTGGATTTCCCCTACTTTCCCATTTTCCCCACTGTTATTCTTACTATGCAAGGCAACTTCAATGTTTTTGCATAATACCAGATGAGAAACAAGGTGGAAAGTTATAAATCCTCTCTCTCTCTTTTTGGAGGAGGATAGTACTTGTTACAATGATCTTTGAAAATCCTGTGCGTGCATTTCATGGTCTCAGTACCAAAGCATTTGAATATGCTCTGTCTCTGTGACTCTGCGTTTGTAATAGCCTTGATATTTGCATGAAACATTATCTTTTTACAATGAATCTCTCTAAAATTCATTAAAGCGGGTTTCTCATTGAGTTTTAAAAATTAGTGTAGCTTAATTCTTAAAAAATATTTGTTCTTGTTGTAGCTGTCATACCTTTGTGTGCTAACAGTACCATTCTAATATGCAAACCTCAGAAGTTCAAGTATGCAACTGTCTCATACAAATGTACTCATTGTAATGAAATATATTAAGCTTTCATAAGGCCATTGATCTGTGAGGACATGTGTCCTTAGATACAATTTCTATGCTGCTTCTAAGAAAGATTTGAGCCTCAGAATTTTTACTTGTGGTGTGAAAGGGTAATCTAGGCTGAAAACAGATGTTTTTTGTCATATTTCATTATGTTCAATGCAATTTCACTGCTAGATAGGGAAGTTCGTTGTCTTCCTCTATCTATGTCCTGGCATTCCTCCTCCTCAGCGGCTACAGTGCAAATGGGATCAGCAAGATGATTCAGCAGATGAATCTGCTAAAACTGATTCGATTTATTCCATCAGATCATTGAGCTGCTTTTACCCCACCTTAAAATGCTGATCACTGGCAGAGGGAAGGAGTGCTTAACATATGGAAGCGGAGATAACTGGGTAGATGAGACACTATAAAATGAAGTGGCCTCTTGGTCAGGACCTGAACATCTACATAAATAGGAAAACAGCAAATACAAATAGAAGAATGGAATATCTGGAGTATTCTATCAATTTTTTGACTTCCTAGTACAAGAGAGACATGAAGCTACGGGCAGGTTGGCATATACATTCTTGGAGATATTCAAAATCTATCTGGAAATGGGCCTGAGCAATGTGCTCTAGGTGACCCTGCTTGAGTGGGTGAGTTGGGCTAGATGATCTCTAAAGTTCTCTTCCAACCTCAACTGTTTTGTGATTGCTGCTGAGAGCAGCATTTTTGTCCTGGCTCTTGGCTGAGGTTCTGCTTCTGAACCCACCTGTGCATTATTGAAACATCTGTATTCTATGCACAGTTATGTGTATAGTTTTAGAACCAAACATTTTGTCATGTGAAACACTTATGCTACTCACACATGCTTTTAACAAATTAGTCTACAAATTAGTTTACAAATTAGTTACAAATGAGATCTCATTCTGGTCTTACATGTCTGTTTGGATTACCACACGGAAAAAACGTCTTGAGCTTCATCGGTGTATGTCATATGAAGTAAAAGAGGATGCAGAAGCACTTTTGATGCTACATATTCCACCCCTACCTTTATGCCCTAGCTACATCTCCCCTTTTCTTTACACGTACAGAATACAGAAAGAGGGACCATTTCTTGCCTGATAATGAGCTTACCATGCTCTCCACATACTAATGAAAAATGGTCTGTAAGTGGAAACTGAAGCCATGGCTCTATCTCTGCTGCCACTGAAAGCAAGACTCTGAAGACTCTTTCTGTTTGGAGAGATAAAGAAAAGGATCAGCCAGAATGTAATGGACCTTGCTAAATATGCGGGTGAGATAGCTTGGAAATCTACTGTGGCATTATGACTTCAAGGCTCACATAACAGTGTCATGACTTTGAGCAAGACTGGTTTACATTTGACAGGCAAAAGGCCTTTCACAAGAAGGCAGACACAGAGGCACTTCAGAAGGTCTGTTTTTAAATGAATATCTACAAATGTTAATACTGGACATATTTCATAATTATTCTCATTGTTGGTGTTGACTATATGAAATATTTTCCCTCTTATTTGATTCTTTACTAAACTGATTCTTTACTTCTGTTTTTCACATGTGGCTTCTAAAAATCAAAATTTGTTATCATTAGAGAGCAAAGCAGTTTCCTTGTAGAACAACCTTAAGTTCTTTGTTCTTATAAATGCGATGAATCTTAGTTCTTTTCTGTAATTACACCATCAACTATTATGAAATTGTTTGTGTTTGTTGGATTGGTATTTACAACCAAAATCACCTCCTGAAGTTAAGGCTTCAACCCTCATTATTGCTTTATACATTAAAGTTTAGCTATTTTTTTCCTGACGTAGTACACAGCTGGTGCAGTAAAATAAAAACATGCTAATTTGGAATATAACTCTTTAGTTATGCGCTTGCTTGGGACTGTGGAAATGGTGAGAGATTTGGCCATATGTTTTTTGCAGACAGGAGGGGTTTGGTGGTTATAAGCCATAGACTGGACAGTAAGAGATGACATAGTTCTGTTAAAGCTATGGCACTGCACAGAAAAATATGAGCAAGAGAAGTAGAGGGCATGTTGACAGCACAGTGAAAAAGTACTTCTTATGGAAGAAGGGTCTTCTGGTTTTCACTTTCTCTTCCTTGAGCAGTTTCTTTTTCTTTAATTTTTCCTTATTTTTTTTTTTAAATCTTGATCAATGACTATTTAGTGTAATATCCCTTACAGAATGGGCAGATTATTACAGAAATGAGAATGCTGAATGGAGATAATAGTGTAGATAGAAAAATGTGGATGGTGTAGGAGAAAACAAAATGTTCAAAATTTCTGACACTTGTAAATACTTAAAGCATGTCTGATTGTTTGTGATTCATAAAATTAATGGCTCAGGAGATTAGTAAAGAATTATCTAATCAAACAAGGGCATCCTAATCCTCCAAAAGTTATATATCATTCCTGCTGCTCAGGATAGTAAAAAAAAAAACCCAAAAAACATTAGTCATTGTCTCTTAATCTTCAAGAGCTTTTTATCCTATAATAAATCCAGCATCTGTAAATGTTTTACTGAAAAGTGACTCCTGAAAGATTTGAAGGTAATTTTTTCCACAAGGAATTAAATTATTGTCTAAAATAGATACAGCTAATGAATTTTAATTACTGTCTTTAGCTGTCATTTGAAGAACATTCTAATGTTCCTTTTGATGGCTATGAATTTTATGACCACTTAAACGAGCAGACACATTGGCTATGCCATCCTCCCCTTCTGTTCCATCATAACAGACAACTGACATCATGGTGATTCCAGTATGACATAATCTGATTCCCAGAGGCAAAGTACTTTACTCTGCTTTATGACTTCTCTGAGTCAGGTCAGAATCTGCTGTTAAGCAAAGGGCAGATTTTTCCTGCAGCAGCTTGTAGGTTACTTGTCTTGCACCCAGACAAAGAGAGAGTGATCCAGAAAAGATCCTTTACCTAAGGACTTAGCTAAGTACGGGATGGACAGAATTAAGGTAATCTATCAGGCAGGTTTTAAAGAATAAGCTTGTAAAATCTTGAGCTGGGCTACCAACAGGATACAACCATCGAACCTAAGCTAAGCAGAGTGGGGAGTTACCACGTGGTGTTGGGTGTAAGGTACTGTGGTGCCAGGGCTGTTGAACACTCCCCTCACATCTCATCCAATTCTTAGGCTATATTTCTTTATGGTCAGTAGAGGGTGGTGAGCGTTTTCTGAAGGCTGGGTGTTTGTGTCCTTTGGACAGGTCTATCCACAACAGAGGGAACCAAATTACTAAACTCTTATTGACTGAATTTGGGTAACCTTACCCTAGTTCTTAGTGTCTTTTGTCTTTATAAATCCTCATCAGTGCCAAATTTGAGTCCCTGAACAGCTCTTATTGCTTGTTCATGTTATATAAAAATGCTTGCATGACTCCCACAACTGTGATTCACCCAGAATTATGTCAAATATTTCTTTGATAAGCTGATTTTTAAGGGGCCATAATAAATAATAATAAATATATATTTTTTTCAAAGACCAGGTAGTATTAACATTGTTTAGGCCTTGGACTGAATCAGTGCTACACAGAGCACAAAGTAATTATCTTTAGTCTTTTGTGAGGATTGTTGGTGCGTGTTTGATAATCGGTTTTGCATGTTTCTGTTCTTTTATTTGTCGTGAGGTGGCAGGAGAGGATAAGCTAGGAAATTAACCTAAAATTGACAAGAAGAACAAGCATGTCAGAGAGCAAATTGTGCTTTGTCTCTTTAAATCTATTGTTCTTCAGATTTCTCTTCCTTTCCTCTATGAGGAGTAGTAATTACTGTTATACTAAAGGAGGACACAGACCCCTGTGAGCCACTAGTCAAGGCTGGATTAAAGGAAGCACTGTTCTGTGAAGGTTCTTTATGCTCTGATGCTAGCACTGATTTCCTCCCACTTTTTTGTGTTATGGGAAGAAACCATTACTACTGTGAATAGGTGTGATGAAATTAGAAAGGGTAAATATGTGGGGATCGGTTGTGGGCTATGGATTTAGCCCTAGATGACGCACACATTGAGTCCCGACGCTAGATACCAAGCATACAGAGGAGCAGTGCTGGACCCATCCAGAGATCTCCAGTGATGATCTTCACACTGGAATTGGACTTTGGTGAGGCCGTACAGATGAGACCCTCTAAGACACAGCACAGGATGAGCCCTAAACAAATCAAATACTAGTTTGTTAGTGTGTCTGATTTATAGTGGAGAACTGAGTGGAAAAAAAAGGAGTTGGATCTTGACTGTTTGAGAATTGGCTTTCTGGTAGCAAGGCCAAGTTAATGAAGGCGAAGTGATGGAGCGGAGTGGCAGGGGGTTAATGAGGCTGTCTGCCGAGCTGGAGAAAGTTGTGAGGAAAGTCTTGAAGCTCTAGTTTGTCCTCGTAACTCTCATTGGGAAGCCGATATCCACAAAGAGATCTCAGAAAAACAGAGGGGATTTTTTGTTTGAATTTTTGTTTTTATCTGGAGCACAGCACCTCAGAGCTGGGCAGTAATTTTAGTTGGCCTTTAAATTCAAAACACATTCATTTTCCCAAAGAAGTATTAAAACACGATAGTTAGGAGAAATTGTGTCCTCTCTCGCTCAACAAAATAAGTTACAATGTGCATTTTATAGCAGACTAATTCAATTTTTTTAATGTAACTTTTATGACTTATAAACTTACAGTTTAGTTAGTAAAATTAGTACTAAAGCACATATGAAAGACAAATGAACTTTAGCCATTTTTATGCAAATACTTACCTGACAGGAAATGGGGTTTAGAATGGGGATATTCTTTTAGATACAGTGTGTGCTAAGGGAGCTGCTCATGTTTCTTCTCAGAAAATGTCTCAAAGTGTTTTACAGTAAAGAGCACCTCAGATTTTCATCTAATGCTCTCACACCCTTTCCCCATTCAAAAAAAAAAAAAAAAAAAAAGAATCCCACTGGCATTATATCTTGCCACATCTCCACTGGAACTGTGGAATAAGTGGTTTACCTTTTAACATAAGCAGTTATATACTGTTCATTTATATTCATTTTATATACTATTCATTTCTGCTATCAAAATAATAAAGTTTTTTTTTTTACTTTTTTTTTTTTATTTCAAAGATAATGCTACACTGGGAGCCATGCTATTGCTATGTAGCAAGGTAGCTTTGGACTAGGTTTTGGCGGTATGTCAGAATATTGATCTAAGCATAATGAGAAAAAAGATTAAATCTGTATCGAGATGCATCAGGGCCTCACTAAATAACAAGGAAAAGTGATCAGTGCTACAATACAAAATTACTAAAGCTTCCGCAGACATAACAATGCAAGAAAGTCAGTAATGCCTGATCATTTATAATGTTTCAAGGCTCACACAGTAAAGCTGTTTTACATAATCCTTTAATTAGCACCCTTGTTGGCTCTTGTAAGAAAATGTAAGTGGCTTAATGATCTCCAACCAGTGTGAACACTACAAACATGAAGAAAGTAAGTCCAGGATATTTCAATTCACGCTGGAATAGAGAATGCCTTCTTTAAACAAAGATTTGTTAACTATTGAGAATTTCTTTTTTTCTGAAAATCTTTGAATATTCTCTTTTTAAAAATTTATCTGAAGCTTTTTTACTGGTGTAATCCCTTATAGGAGCTCTTACATACTTTAGATAGTTTTAAGTATTAGAGATGTCTTTTAGAAAAGCAGAATTAGGGGTCTGAGTCTTTAGGAAACAATGGAAATGAATTGCAATCTTGCAGGTGGTAACTAAGAATCCTTCTAGGCTAAATGCCTTCATATACAGGATGTTACCACTCCAAAGGTCCCTGTCAACTTAAAATATATGATAATTCATGGCAGGGCAACATTGTCATGAATGAAATTTGCCCATCAAATTAATTGTTTCCCTAATCCTAGTTATTGTTGGAAGCAGATCAAAAGGGGGCACAGAGCAAGGCTTTTTTTTTTTCATTAGAAATTTTAGCATTCCTTCCGTTTAATTCTTAAAGTTGGTGATGCCTGAAACTCCTAAAATATTTGTGCTAGCTCTGCCACATATAATATATTAGGATAGGATAGGATATGGATTTTAGTTGCCATAGTATCAGATTTGTTGATTAGTAACTATTATTCCCTTACCCAGAAAAGGGTTTTGTTTCTAAAAATAAATACATTTTTTATTTACACTTTTCCACAAAGGGCTTTCATTTCTACAAAGAAAGCACAATTTATACTTTTAGCAGGCAAAATAAATTCGTTTTTCTGTTCACATACGGTTTTATAATCTCATTTATTTTCTTGTAAACCTAGAATGAAGAAAGCAAACCTCCTTGTAGTTTAAACTAGATTTGCAGTTTGCTTGGATCACTAATTTGTTCACTAGTTTCCCTGAAAAACATCTTCAGTTAATGTATTATTTAGTCAGGTTAATGTCAGTATGTTCATTCATGTGTTTGAGTGTACATAAAATATACTTGCAGTTTCTTTTTTCCGAGAGTAAAAAAATTCTGAGAACTTTTAAGGTTCATTTTCTTTTATGCTCACCAGTTCTACTGTTTTATTTGTTGTTGTTATGATATGAAATTCTGTTTTCAAGAGTCCAGTCTTATATTTTGAGTAGTGGGAAAATTATATCTAATCATGTGTGGTCTTTTTCAAAGTATTATTATTAAAGATAGCCTTTTTAAATAAAAAATAAAGAAATCTTGTCCCATAGCAACCTTTAGAGAAGTAGCTCCCGTTCTTTTCTTCTTTTTTAGTTTGAGAACAGAATTATATAATCTTTGTGAGCCATTGATCGTCATTTTAAATTTACGTGAACTTTCACATTACTAAGACCACATATAAATGATTTCCATGTGTAGTGTTGAATGTGAAATGTTGAATTTCATCATTACTCAATCAAGGATACCAAAAACTCATTACTTGAAAATCTGCTGGAAGATGGTGGTGAATATTGTTTGTGCTCAGAAGAACCCTTGCCATCCCAAGCCTGTAAGGAACAGGCAGGGTTTAAACTACTGGCAGCAAATTTTCTGGAATGTTTAATGTATTCTTCTAAATGGTTTTCTGATCATAAATAGGCTTTCTGAGCCTACCATATAAAATATTTTAACATTTTTTTGCAAACATTTTCAATTAAGTAAAGCAGGATTTATGTGCTTTATCATCATGTGAACTTCCCTGTGTATGTGTTAAAATTAAGCATATTAGTTATCCTTTAGACATCAGTAGAACTGCTTGCACGACACTTTGCATGCTTGAGGCAGAGCATTGGCACTAGAAGTAATCACTGGTATTCTCCAGCATCTGCATGCTAGTAAAATGCACTTAACATTCTTGAGAATCTTTACAATTTTTCCACAAATCGTTTTTTTCTTGGGCCGTCCTAGAAACATCTGTATGCTGCTCAGATCCATGCAGAGGTTTTGATTTATATATTTTTATTTTTGACTGAGCCTCCAGGGGTCCCTTTCAACTTAAATTATCCTATGGTGAATAGAAACCAGGTTTCAGTAAGGTTAGTGATCACTTCTGTGCTTTTGAACTAAAAACTTGATATTTTTAATAAATAAAATCTTGTAATTTTATAAATGGTGGACTAGTATATTTTTCTGTTTGCAAAAGCATGAAGAAATCCATAAGGATATTTGCAGATGCTCATGACAAATATCACAAAGCATCATTATTTCAGATTATTGTGCTCTTTTGCTCTAAGCCTCAGCACTGTTAAGCAGGTTCACTTAGCCATGTTAAAAATAAAGAAGTTGATCTGCAAAGATATTGGTATTTTTCATAGGTAAAGATACAAAATACTTATGCATACATGTATAGATACAAAAATCCTGTGCAAAACACTGAAGGATGGTTTGCTTTTTTTAGTTAGGACATTTAGAATAATCAGAATTAATCTCTATATCTAAGTTCCTTAAAAGCCAATTTTAAAAAGATGAATGTCATCAAAGCACTGCTATTTATTTTAATATGAAATAACTTTAAACAAAACTTTTAATCAAAAACTTACAGATATGAGTGGTAATTGGTACCCTGTTTCACATGTGTGAAATTGGAGTAATAAGCAGATACTTCTTTTCACAATAGTAGTTTTTGTGTAGTTTGTTTATATTTGGTTCTTTAAGCCCCAGGAAGGATCACTTTGTCTTTCTAGAGAAAAAAAATATTATTCAAGGAGCTATGTTTCACAGCAATTTGGCTGCCAGTATGTTCCATTTCTAATGAGTTCTGTTCTTCCTTAGCAGTGTAGCATAGCCAGAACAGCTCTCCAGTTATTATTTACAGAGCACAGCTTTGGATTGCATCAAAAAGAGCTTCTACTGATCAAGTTCTTTCCTCATATTAATTTAGCACTTCCTCCCTACATCTGTGACTGAAACAAGTTTCTATAGTGCTTAAGCTACGGCTGGAAAAAAAAAAAAAAAAAAAAAAAAAAGTCGAAAAAGCCTTGAGGTTTGAGGAGGTTTTTTATTTATTTTATTTTATTTTATTTTATTTTATTTTATTTTATTTTATTTTATTTTATTTATTTATTTATTTTTTAAGTACAAAGGGCTACGTTGGCTTGCCTGAAGGACAAAGTAAGGCGCACTTGGAGACTATTGGGAACAAATGATTCCCAAAGGCTTGAGTTTGAAGAACAAGCACGTATGCCAGTGGCAAATTAAGTTTCAAGACAGTGGTGACCAAGAAGAGAGTTTTGGGAAGGGACACTGTCCTGCCTACCTGTGCTCAAAGCTGGGCACATTTAAGGGGTAATATGACCAGGGACAGTTTCAGCAGTCTCTCAGTCTAGTCCAACTATTCTGCTTTATTCATCCCATGACCAAGAAGTTTCTAAGTCATTTGATCCAGATAATAAGAGGGTGTGAACAGGAGTCATTTACCCAGTGCATGCTCAAGCTTCTCAAGTACTGAAGTGCTGCAGGCCGGAAGCTGGACCTCAGGGCAACCCTTGTGCGCTTCCCAGCTTTCTGGAATGAGACTTCACAGCAGTCGTAGGCTGATCTGAGACTATCCTACTGCTGAAAAGGCATCCCCCCATTCCCTGCTTCAAATGCAACTTTGTCAGCTCTAGTAACTGCATTGACAGCCAATTTACTAATCAAGGTGAAGAGTTAAAATAAATAAATAAATAAAAACTAAAAAAAAAGAAAAAAAAAAAAAAAAGTTGTGGTTGGACCTGCAGGCTCATTGGACTTTTCACCTAACAAAAAGTATAGTTCTGGCAGAATTTCTGGAATTTTCTTCCATATAAACACTTCTTTAGAGTTATTTCGTTAGTGGCTGGAAACGTATGTATGTTTTCAGCAACTCTAACCAACAAATAAAGAACATCATAAAGAATACTGCGTATTCTTACATGAAAAGTGGATTTATATAATCATGTAGAATGATGGGGATTTTTTGGAGGAGCTTAATGGGGTCATTTGAATATTGAGATTAGGAGATGATTGCTCTTAGTGTTGCAATGTTCACTCAGCAGATTGTACATATATCATCTCTGATAAAAATGTTGCATTATTTTCTATAATTCTTAGATATTCTTCCCACTTCTGAGTGAACTAAAAGCTCTCTTCAAACTAGTTAGGTGGATTCCAAGCTAATCCTTCCCTAACTCTGTGAAGTTGCTCTGTAATTATCTATTTTCTCTCCTTAACCAACACCTACACTTCAGCTTAACTTCAAACTGCCTGTAAAATGTCTGTGGATAAAATATATCCTTTGCAGAATTTGAACAATTATATTATGCAACATATAAATGTGCTATTTAGAATTTTTTAGGTTGCTGAATTTAACAATGTTATGGAAACATTGCAAAAAAATGATAAGTCATTTTGCAGCTTCGTTGCAGTAATCATTTTGCTGAGAAAAGGAGGTGAGAACAAATTTTCATTTGTTCTTCAAAACATCTTCTAGGGCTTAAAACAGTCATCATGAAATAGTCCCATGTGAATAAGCTTATATGTATTTAAAGGGCTTTTTTGTTATGTTTTTTAAGAAAAGCATAGTCTATCCCTTATCACACAGATGTTGAAAACATTACCTTAAATTTTTTTCTGAGCTTTTGTTTGGTACAGATAATTCAAGTTCTTACAGCAGGGCTAGTAGGAAAAGAAAAATTTACCAGTTTGTGTTGCAAGTTATTCCCCAGTCAATATATCTGCAGATAACTAGAGTAACAGTGTCCACTGCTGGCAATTCCGATAATTGCACTACGCATTAGAGAGTTATGCTGCTGAAAGATTTTGACGAGTAAATAGTCTTGACTGCAAGATATTTCCTATTTTGGGTTTGTAGGACTATCTTAGGAGAATTTATCCTATTGCTGCCAATGGTAACTGCTATGGTAATTGAACTGATAGCCAATAATGTCAGTAAAGCAACATGAGCAGGTGTTGCAATATTTGTTTCATGACTTACTCAAAAATATTCGCAGTTTTGATGCCATTCTAGCTGCTACATCTTTGCAATAAAAGACAGCATAGTTAAAGACTATGAATTCAGTCTTGATTTTCTAATTTATAACAAGAAAGGCGAGAAATTCTTAAATTTTTTTTTTAGGTCAAAACATATCTTGCTTTTTTGCTGTTTTTTTCTTTAAAACATAAATGACTTACAAGAAATTAGTATTTCTATTTGGGAAGAAATAAAGTGGAAACATACAGTTTGCTTTGCTTAAACTAGCAATTACTAGTCGTTACGGTGAAGCTGAGAGTAGACTCTCAGAGAGAAGGGAGGAAAAGCTGGTATCTAAAAAGTGATTTTAATAAATGTTTTCCTGGTTGTTTTTATAGTAGATTTTTTTTTCTGTTGCTTCACAGCAGTATATCAGAACAAAGAAAATCTTTCAGTCAAAAACATAGTATAGAATGGGACAAACATTAAGAGGAAAAATAGAAGTTTAACTTCCTGTGTTAGTATAAATTGCATTTGTCATGTCAGATACTTGTGAATAACTATCTTTACTAAAGAGGAGGTAGGGCATGCTTGCTTTCAAAGAGTTGTATCTGTCTTTAATTTACAACATCCAGTAGGAATAGGCAAGACTGAACTCGATTTTCTTCCTCTTTGGAAAGAGAGAAATAAAACACGTGGCTGTTACAGAGAACAGATCATGTCTGAACCTCAAAGGAGGGAAGTGCCTGTAGGAAAGGCTCTCAGAGGAGATGAAAGTTTCCCTGCGGATGAACGCTGCGCTACCCAGGGTTGTACTGTGTCTGCTTTTTCTCCCTCCGGAGATTTCTTTTGTCCCGGTTGGTAATACCCAGAGAAATGCATTGTTACCTTGCCTCTGGGAGAAGAAAAGAGCAGGATTTTAGGTTTCAGGACTTTTGTCCTTTTCTACACCTTCAAAATGATATCAAGTGTCCCTGTGGGATGAATAAAATCCAGAAACTCTCTTGTTCTTAACATCTGAAAATATGACAGATGCTTTGTCTCACATTATCATGTGTTTTCATGAGGAAAGTGAGAAACAGTTATGTAAGGGTTTAAAATGAATATAAGGACTTTAAAACAGCACTGTCACTAACTTTGGACTACATTTATATGCATATGTTTGTATATTTTGTTTGGATGACATTTTGAGTTACAAAATAATTTAAGACAAAAAAAAATCAGTATTTAATTGAGATTCATATATTCTCATGGCATATGCTGACAGGTTTTAAATGATTGTGAGGCAAAGCAACTGAACAAAAATATCCACTTACTAACCATCCCCAAATTTTTAAAAATACATGAATATTCTTTAATACACATTTAAAATACTATAGTAAAATATTTTGCATATATAAATGTCTTTGATTCTTGCATACATTGTGTGCTGTGTGCATACACTGGTATTTATTTCCTCAACAAAAAGGCTAAATGACTTAACTGCTCTATGAAAATATCAGTAAATATTGTCATGTAATGTCAATGTCTATATAAGGAACAATTTCCAATGAATATTCTGGTAAAAAAATATTCCCAAATCACAGTTACCTAGCAAGCTGAGGTTTTTTTTTTTTTTTTTTTTTTTTCCTGTAGTTGGAGATATTTGTTTTGATGGCCACTGTTCTATAGGATATATCTTTTTCTGGGACTAGAACAGCATAAATCAATGTGCGTGGATCCACAGAAGACTAATTAAGGATAATTTTTCTCATTATTTTAGTCAAGAGATTGAAAATAACTTCATGATAATCTTCCTATCTTTTCTATTTTATGCTGAGTAGAAAGCCTTCACTTGAGGCCATTATGTCAACCAAATACAGTAGCTTGCATTTTGTCAAGCTCTGTCAACTGTTCTGGCTCCAAAAGAAGTTCGCTGTAGGCCTGAGACAGGATTTCAGCTCTCGGGAATGGCATTTCTTTTGTTTCTGTAGAACCTGTAGAACAAAATTTAACAGATGTACATTTAGAGTGACTTTCAATTATTTGGAAAAATAATGGCAATGTTTAATACTTGTTATAGAACTCAGGCAAAAATAGAAGAAAGTCCTGCCGCAGCTAGATAAGCAAATACAACAGATGTTGATTTAAGCTGTGCGTACGACGAATTAATGAATAAGCTGTCTGCTTTGCTTTTAAGTCTCTAATTCTTAAACTGCTTTGTGCATTTGTGTGGACTAGAAACGCACTTTATTTATTTGTTTATTTATTAAAGAAAGTTGTTGTTCTGGAGCCATGGCTAATACACTCTGGTTGCAATTTTTTTGCTGTTAGCTTTAGCAGGAGCGCAATAAATAGTGATGTTTTCTGTTGTTAATAATTAAAACTCTCTTTTCAGAGGTATATTCAATATGTAAAGGTCAAAAGCACCTCTACAGCGACTGTAAATTTAGCATTTGATTTTTAGCTACTTTTGAGGATTTGTTCCTCAACGGAACAGTAATTTGGTGTTATTTAAGAGATTGTTGTTTTTGAGAGATTGGTTCTAACAGATTAGGTTTTGGACCCAGATGCATTACCCTGGAGGCCTCATATGATGTGCGTGCCGCTGTTTGGTTTCTGTTCTTGGTTCAAGTGATTTCTTTCACCTAATCTCAAAAGAAATAATGGGAGGAGACAATAGGGTAAAAAATAGGATAAAACATGTCAGAGATGTAGTGTTAAAAGTTGGAAATTGTAATATGTGTCTTATCTTGATGTAAGATCAATTGTGAAAATAGTAGAAAGCGTGAGAATCTCTTTTCCCCTGTAGAACAAGAGGTTAGTCAGCAGAATGGATACACTGGCGGAGCGTGCTGGCACTTACAGAGACCTTGACAGGCTGCAGAGATGGGTGGAAGAGAACGTTGTGAGGTTCAGCAAGGAGAGGTGGACTGACAGAGAAGTGGCTCCGTGCACCAATACAGGCTGGGGGCTGACCAGCTGGAAAACAGAACCTGCGGGTTCTCTGGGACAAGCTGGGCATGAGCCAGCAATGTGCCTTTGCAGAAAAGAACTCCAGTGGTATCCCAGGCTGCATTAGGAAGAGCATTGCCAAGGGTCGAGAAGGATGCTTCTTCCCCCTGGTGTAGCCACAGCTAGAGTACTTTGTGCAGTTCTGGGCTCCCCAGTATGAGAGAGTCACTGGAGTCACTCCAGCAGAGGGCCACTAAGTTGATTAAGGGACTGGACCATTTGTCATATGTAGAAAGACAGAGCTGTGGCTGCTCAGGCTGGAAAAAAGAAGGCTTGCGGGGGTTGGATTTCATCAATGTATATAAAACTCTGAAAGAGAAGATGTGAAGATAGGGCCAGGTTCTTTTAAGTGGTGCCCAGGGACAGGATGAGAGGCAACAGGCACAAACTGAAATGCAGGGAGGTCTATCTGAACGTAAGAGAAAACTGTTTACTGGGAGGGTGCCTGAGCATTGGAGAAAGCTGCCCAGAAAGATTGTGGAGTATCCATCCATCTGGACAGGGTCCTACACATCCTGCCCTAGGTGACTCTGCTTGAGCAAGTGGTTTGGACTAAACAATCTCAAGATCTTCTCCAAACCTTCCACAACCGTTCTGTGAAAAGCAATCAAACAGATGTTTTTCTTGACACAGTAGTATTTGCTAGACTCATTGCTACAGTAAAACCAATGATAAAATTATTATTTCAAACTAACACAGTTAAGACAGATTAAGTTCAATCTATTGATCATCTACTAGATAATTTTATTTAGGATGGAAGTATTCTGAGTTGCAAGTATATCCTAGGTCATGTTTGAAAGAAATGACACCAGTCAATGCAGAAGAAAAAATATTACACTAGCTGAGCAGGCAGGTCTAGTGTTATTTCCTCCTTATAGATGTTATACATACTGTATTTAGATTTCTATGATTCCCAGCATAGATGGTAATCTAAGGGAGTACTGATTTGTGAGGGGGATTAGTTTATTCTTGAATATGTATTAGTTATGCATTAACAGTTCTTCGAATGACTTGGATACATAAGGCTGAGTAAGTTTAAAGCCTCTGAAAAAAAAAGTTGGCTGACACATTTGCAATCCTTTAAAAAAACACATATACTTTCTTGGTCTTGTTAAAAGGGGTTCAGTTGTCCTATTTAAACAATTTACTCCTTAAGATCTCCTATAGAAATAATATATTTTAATAGGTATGAATTTGTCTCCTTGAGTGCATTATGAATGAAAAGTGAATGCCTTTGAAGTAGAACAGTGAAAGAACATAGGTATCTATACACTCTGAAATGTATTACTGTGTTTAATAAACTTCATTCTTAATGTTCTTCAAACCAGTTCAAATCAACCAGTATTAGCTTTTTGGGGACATTCAGGATTTTTAGATAGCAGTGCTTTGCACGGCATCATCTTCTAATGAATTAATAGTAACTTATAAGAGAAGGGTACCCAGATTAACCTGCATGAACACATAATATCAAACAAATGTAAACTCTTCAAAGCTTATAACACATCTCATGATAAGCAATCAGTATGCATAAATTGCATGGAAAAGGGATGCTTTATTGGTGCTTTATTTGAAAGCATCGTATTCTGGAATATTTAGCAGGATAAGCAAACTGTTTGCCTACTATTGACAAGAAGATGTAACAAATTTTATTTGATCTTATGAAATTAAAACATGTTTTTGTAGCAATATATAATCTGGCACTTAACATACCTAGAAAAACTATGTTATACCCATAGGTCTTATGGGTATTTTCTTTGTTTTTGTTTTCTTTCATTTTGTTTTTGGCAAGAGGAATACTTTCAGGACACATGGGAAGAGAGACTGTGCCAGGAGTGAGAGATGTAGACATGCATATAGTAATACAGTTGTGTTCGTATTGACATAGTTTATGAAGAGAAGAACTTTGTAGTGGCTTCAAGTCTCCGTTGACCCAAAGTGAATCTGTAGTTTGTAACTCCATCCAACTGCAAACAGAAATTGCAGTAAGTGGCAAAAAGAATATAGGCCTTAAACAATAAAGTTGGTATTTTTGAGACTTAAAATTTTATAGTCTATGAATATAGGTTAGGGTGTAACATAAGGTATAGAATCACTTTTTTTTTCAAAATGGAAACCCTCTAAATAACATTTGAGGTGTTGCTCATACCTAAGTATGCACAAATACTAGTAGTATATATTTGCCCCATTTTATTTAAGCTTTTAAATTAGATGGAATAGAGTATGTTTAGTCTCCAATAATATAACTCAAAATGAATTTAAGAAATAATGTTTAATACATCAGCTATATAGTAAAACAAGTATTTTACATACTTTTTTTTTTAATCTGGTGAATGCTTTTCTGTGAAACTCATTAAAACAAATACTTTTAAAGATTGTAAAATGTGCTTTAGAAAACTCATTAAAATAATGATAAATTAGTAGTTAAAAATGAACAGATGGGAAAATAGATGGTACTGAAAATCCCTTTCCCCTCCAAGTTTTGCTTTTATTCATTTGTGAATTCAGAATTTTGTTAATCATAAATAAAATGCTATTTTAATGTAGAAAATATTATAGCTATGATACTCATTTATCCTAGATACATAATTCTGTAAGATAGCTGGTATGTTCATACTTCTACAATCCATCTGCTAGCAAAACCTTCACTTTGACTGGAATTGCACACATTTTATCACAGGTTAAGACAGCAGATGGCTCTCTTGAGTTTTCTTTGGAGAACCTCAAGCTGTAAACAACTACTCTGCATTTCTGAGATGCAAGCTGAAATCTTTTGTTTTTGATTTCTGGAGTAAGAAACACATTTTCTCTTGACTACAGGCATGCTGCCCATCACCTTCCCCCTTCCCTATTTCCTTTTGCTGATTCTGTTGCTGGACCATGATGTCTTTGATGAAAGCTGATGGATTTTGAGGAAAGCCCAATATTTGACGGAAACGTGGGAAGACCACCACCACTAGATATAGAGCAGGCAGAACAGAGAGGTCTTTCCAGCAAAGTGAACGTGGATTCTACTACACCTTCCCAGAAAGCTGCTTGTACAATAGTTAAGGCCATCCGCATTTCCTCGGAATTTAAAGGTTGTGTGGGCTTTGTTTCACACTACTCCATCTCCTTGACTGCTTCGTGTAGATCCAGGGCCAGTGGGAGCGGGATCCCCGGAGGGCCCCGTGACCCGCGCCCGCCGCTGTCCCTGGTGCTGAACGTGGTGCCCCACGGACGGGGGGTGTCCGTGCTCCGACTGGGTCTGGGGACCACCTAGAGAAAGCACCCCCCGTCTTGCCCACTGCTGGGAAGCAGAAGTGCCAAGCTGCCACAGTGTAATTTAAATAATAGTAATAAAAACTCTATCTAATTGCATTGGTTAAGGCAATTGTGACAATTGTACATAACTTGCTGCTGTTAACATTGCCAGACAGAAAATCCAGTATGAGTGTTTTCATTCAATCTCTTTATAGACACTTTTAAATGGAATTAAAATGTATTATCCAGATCCGATTGTGCATATTCTGCTCCTAGTTGGTCTACTATTAATACAAAATCCCTGTATGGAGTTCCCTCCACACACTTTTGCCCTCTGGCTAAAAATAGCTCTTCGTAGCTTAAAGGATTTGGAAAATAATGGTCAATATCAGAAATGCTGAAGTGTCTGCTCCAACAAGAACATACCAAAACCTACTAAGTTTTGTATTGTGAGATAGTAAATTATTCTGGATGGACATCTACACTTCAAAACCTGTTTTCAGGAAGAACAGCCTAATGAGAAATTTTTGAAAACAGATAACTATTGAGTATTAATAGTATCCCATATGATAATTCTAAATAACTTCTGGTTTGCTGTGGGTTTCCTCTTTCTAGCTTCTTCTAGCTGGTTACAACTTCAGTAGGTTTTGTCAGTAGACTGGCAGAAAGTAACCCCTCTCATCCTTCTTCCCCTTTCTGAAAGATCAGCCGTAATCTATGAAGGGAGATGCCCTACAACACCTACAACAACCCCTCTCTCCCCTCAGGAAAAAAAAAAAAAAAAAAAGAAAGGAGGACGGGGAGAAGCGGAAGAGTTTGTTGCACAGTATCTTATGAGATATTTGTTATCTTCACTGTACTGGGAACTCCTTGGGGCAGAGCCTCATTGAACATGCTGTGCCTAGCAAACCTGGCTAGTGTCTGCTCAAGGGCTCCGGGCTGTAGTCTGTGGAAAGCATTAAGAAATAACTTTACGCTGTGGTGACAATCAATAAATAAATCTACCGCCTCTCCCCGTGGCTGCTTGCGGGTGTGCTGTGGAACAAACCTGGTCTTCCCGAAACCTCGGAAATTCGTTTCTGTTTCAAGCCCTGCTGCCCGTCGGGGCGGGCTCTGTCCTCCCTTGCCCTGTCCTCCTGGACTTCCCTTCCTCGGGCACCGTCGCGGAGGGAGCGCTTTGCTCCCTGTCTTGCCCCCTGTCCCCTTTTCGAGTCGCCGCTTCAGCAGGCGGCAGCGGGAGGAGAGAGGGGAGTCCCCCGTGGTCGCCTTTGCCCCTCGCTGCGCTCGCACCTCGCTGAGACAGGGGGGAGAGGATGTCGGGGGACGCGAAGGCGTCGGGGTGTGTGTGCGGGTCTGAGCGTGGCCGTGTGGCCCTCCGGCAGCACCCGACGTTTTCCGCCCCCGTGGGGAGGGAGCCCCACGCGAGGCGGCCCCGGTCCGGACGCCTAAGAGGGCGCAGAGGCTGCAGGTGGCGGATCCGCCGCGAGCTCGCTCTTTCCCACCAGAAAACTGCATAAATTCCCTACCTCCCCCGCCCCACCGCCCCCCCTTGCTGCCTGTCTGTGTTCTGCTGCCTTTCTCCCATCCCTCCACCCCTTTTCCCCCGGCCACCCCTCGCCTCGGAAAGACACAAAAGCGGCCGCGGTGCGGGTGTGCGCGCGCGTGTGTGCAAGGGAGGCAGGCGCGGGGAGGGACCGAGGCGCCGCGGCTCCCGCTCCCGCGCAGGGGAGGCTCGCCGCTCGCTCTCCAGATGCTGATTTCCCAGGCACTTGGCGGGCGGCGGGCAGGCGCCT
>VZSV01000013.1:7556809-7567260 GCA_013398735.1 Nothocercus julius | reverse complement strand
TTGGTTCCCGTCCGTGTCCTCCTCTGCCGTCGGGGCTCCCTGCTCTGGGCAGCCGCTGCCGCTAAGGGGGTCCCCGGCGGCAGGAGGGAATAAGGCTGCGCTTGCCAACAACAGGTCCTTGCGGGTTTAGAGCGGCGGTTTTAGAAGCGAGGGAGCTGGGTTTTTGGAGTCTTTTTTTCTATGTTTCTTTTTCTTTTTGAGGTGGCAATGCTGAGTGGTTTCCGTGGTGCGGAAAACTGCTGGTGCGACATGCAATAAGTTGTGGAGATCATGCTAAGCCCCTATCGGTGCCTTTCACCTCTTCCTTAAAGGACTTTTGGTCCATGCAAAGTGCTTAAAGCTTTCGAGTGACTGGCAAAGCAACCTGAAGGGGCTGTCTCTACTGACCCCTTTTGTTAAGCTTGTCTTTTTACACATAGCCTAGCCCTACCATAGGGTTTCCCCACCTAGCTCTTGTGCAGCAGAAAATAGTCACTTGAGAGTTAGGAAAGTCTATGTCATAGACAGCATGTTTGGAAGTGATGTTACATGGTGGTGAGCACTGCTTGAATGCCAATGTGTGTGTCTGCTTTCCAGCTGACGGCGTTTGGTTAGGGCTTCTAATGAGGAATGAGGAAGTTTTGCAGAACATTTTTCGTCGTGGTAATCAGACGAGGTGTTGAAAATTAAAGGAGTAACATGACTGCATTTTATCAGTACTTTGTATTATTGCCCTAGAAATAAAGAGAGTTAAATAATGTAACAATGACTTCTGTAGTTTTTTTTGTGACATTCAACTCAAGTTGAATTCATTAATTCAGCTTTAGAGGGTCCAGACCTGGTGAGAACTTTATTTTGTACTTCTCCTCAGGAAACAAGTAGTTATAAAACAAAGGATACACCATGAAGGCTGAATATCTTAGCTCATACCATAGCTATTATCAATCAATGCACAACTAAAAGCAATACACTGTTACATTAAAGAATGCCACCATGTGTTGTAGTATGGAATGTATATATCCTCCTCAACTGAGGTCAGAAAATATTTTTGAGAAGTGTAATTAATGATCTGTCTTGATGGATCTCTCCTCCATTTTTCCCTGCTCATATTTGAAATATCATAAATTGCCCAAATCCATACAATCTTATTTTTACATGACTTTATTACTATAAGAATTGTTTCTTAAAACTTCTAATAGGAGCTAAATCTTTCCATTTTTGGATAATACATGGACATAGAGGAAGATGAGACTCAGCATATTAATGGCAGAAGCTCTGCTGACATATTTTTAGGCAGTCTGTGTGTGTGCTTAAGTAGAACATTGGAGTGTTCAGCGATAATGATGGATTTGTCTGTGTGGTACTTGTTGATGAAAGCAAGTCTAGGAGGTTGGCTAACTGAGCAACTACTCTAAACCACCTGTGCAGTCTTGTTCGGGAAAAACTCTGTATTTGACTATATTATGGTTTGAGGAGGCGATGACTGCCTCACAGCACTGAGATGCCAAACATTTCCTTAGGTAGGAAGAAGCTTCTGAACTCATCCTTTTTCATTCATTCATTTTTCATACGGCACCGTGTGACATTCTCAAATAAGACAACTGGATTAGAGTATAACTTAACTGTAACTCATACCACGGATACAGATGATTTCAAAGGGACTCATCAGAGCAAGGGCTATTCATGTAAAGTCTGCAGCATCAACACCCTTAGTGTATTTTCTCTAAGCATCCTTCAAATGGAGACAAGGCAGTGTTTATCCATTCATTTATGTTAAGAACTCAGGATTAGAATTCCTGTTCATCCATAAAAATTCCTGCTGAAAAAAATACGATCATGCCTTTTACTGTGTCTGTGTACATTCATGATACATAATGCAATATATGGAATACCTGTGGATTCAAAGTTGCTTGCAGTTTAGGAGGGACACTGTGAAAAAACAATCAAGGAGAAGTCAACAGCTAAGCATCTTATGCTGTGCAAATTAAAATGATTAATCATTGTGAAAAGCACATTTTATTAAGTTGATTGCTTTAAATGTTCCTTATATGAGCTTCAAAATGAACATTTTTACTAGTCTCTTTCTAATTTATCTAAAATGTATAAAGCGATTACTGAATTCGTCACTGAAATTTATTGTTAAAACCTTTAAAGTAAGTCTTTACCAAGCAAAATAGGAGTCATTTCAAAACACCTGTTGTCAGGAAAGTGTATTTACAAATAAAACTTGTGTCATACAATGTGTCATGAGAACCCTGTGAAAAATGACCTAACAGAGATACAATGAACTATAATACTTATCTTGTTCATACATTTCAATGGCAGGGCAGAATATATATATAAAATATTAGTTAAATGCATGCTAAAAACATATGCATCCTCAATATAATTTTTCTAGAATTAGAAGCAATTTTTTGTTCATGGTCCTTCCTTTAGGAACCTACTGACATTTCAATAATTATATATTTTGAGGGATAAGCATTCATAAAGTATGTCGTTAAAGCATTGAAGATACATAGGGAGGGTCAGTTAGGGTAAAGAGTAATATTTTTATTTGGTTAAATATGGTTTCAAGCAACAGCTTCAATGGTGTTTTTAAACAGATTTTCTAATACTTTGATTAATGAATTGCATTGATAATCGAAGTGATTTTTGTGGGAGACTTGCCTGATAAGCTATTGAGTTGATAAAACCACTTTCATGCACCAGACAGCTTTGATGCATTCATTTTAGTATTGCAATATTTCAAATTTATTTCTTCATCTTATTCTAGCTGTCATTTGATGAAGACATCATTGTCATTAATTTCCATGTATTCATGAAGACAAAATCCTGCCTGATATTGCTGCCAGTCATCAATCAATTATAAATCACCCAGTGTTTCTAGGAGGAGGTTATTCGGTTCTAATTGTTTCCCAGTTGCTGCTAATATAATCACAAATGTTACTAGATGATTGACAAGATTCTGAGGTCTTCGTGCAAAATGAGTCTTTTTCCAGGTTCTAACCAATAATAAGTAGAAAATAAATGCCTCATACAATTAAAAAATTATAGTTTGAAAAGCTATATGTGTCACTACTTCAGTCCTATCTTAGCCTGTATTTTCATTACTTAAAAATCTAGATTCTCTGCTAATCTGAAAAATTGGCATTTGGTTAATTAGGTCTCTTGAGATTATTCTACTGGAAAAAGCCCAACATTTAAATGTATTAAAAATCAAGTGTGAAGTTTACTGTTTCTCTGCGAGCTCATTTCACATTTAGACTTCTAAATTTATACATACAGTGTATAAATTTTGAAATGACTTGGCTTCTGATTTTGTATATATTAATATTAATGAGAAAGAGAGACTCAGGGAACATGTTCAGAAAAATGCATTGATTAGATTTTATTGTCTCTACAAAGGTAATTTAATTCTCCAAAGAATGCATTTTTGGAAAATTCCTCGTTATTCCTCGGATAATATTTTGAGGCAGATGTGGGAGTGGCCCATAATCACTGATGTAAAATGATTCCCCAGGTACATATTGCCTTAAGTAGTTTTTAGTTCTCCTACATGTGGAATATAAATGGAACTGAGAGATCTATACATGCATGTGCACATGCCTCATTTCCTGAAACTTTAACCACTGTGTGCAGTTCTACTCGTGGATCATCTGGCTTGGAATTTTCAGTGGCCCAAAATCTGTAGCTGGGCTTTCCTGTGTGTGTCTTAGGAATTATTCTTAACAATTCGTTGAAGACCACAGCTACCTCATTGTCTAAATGCAAGAGTGTTTATTAAGCTAGATGTTTAATGGACATGGCAGGTTTTTAAAGATATATTTTTCAAATGTACATAGTTCACAGTTCAAGTTATAAAAATATAATAATATATGTAACAAAATTCATTTCAGTTTCTTTTTCCTCGGTGCTGCTAATCTGGTTGAAAGACAAAATGAAAAAATATGCTGTTACTAATGTAAAATACTGTAAGCGTATTTAAACATAATAAGTAAATGTGTGGTTTGCTGGACAGAGTGCCAAGGTTTCCCTTCCAGGCAAGATGCTTCACATAGCATCTGTGCTTTCTAAGACAGCCTTTATAGTGAAGGGCTTCAATTCTCTTAGACTAGATCAGCAGTTTTGGTGCCTCTGAAAATCATGAATGACATGTTTTTGAGAGTAAATTGGAAAAAAAAAAAAAAAAAAAAGCTTTAAAAATGTGATGTAATACTAGAGACTATCGTTTTTTAGGAATATCCCAATCATGGCTGATGGAAATGTGGGCATGTAACGTATTGTTAGAGCTATACTAGTATTATTTCAGAATTCCTGTATTGCAATGTAAAGCAAGTACAAAAACTCAATTGTAACCACTATATATCTTATAATACTACATTAAAAGTAGAAATTCAATAATTTCACAGAAAAAAAAAAAATTAACATATGTTTTCTAAATACGCTAAGTTTAGTAATAGCTTCACTTTCAGATCTAGCTAGTGGTTCCATAGTTGTTTTGGCTTGAATTCCTTTCTCGTTTTATCCATATTTTTTTTCTCTCTATTCTTTCTTCCTGGTATGCATTCCTTTGCATTAATTTATCTGAGATATTTTTCTTATCAGACTGAAGGAAAGGAAATCAATCCCTTTCCATTGTAACTGCAGATTTAACTCTTCATTTGTAATAAATTTTTTCCTGTGGGTGTTCTTTTACTGGAATCTCCAAAGTTTGAATCTGCATCTAGTAATTTTTAATAGGTGTATCAGTTATTGTAGCTACTTAGTTTATTGTAGATGTAAATTATCTTGTTAATAAGACATTAAGGAAATTTCAGTATGGAGGTTACTGATTCATAGTGGTGTAGTGACAGAAATATTATAGGTAAGGTCAGGTTTCTATGCTGCGTTTAAAGATAGAATTCTGTCTTTTTGCAATGTATAATCTATTAGTGAACATCTTATTTTTCTCAGGGTACTTAAGTGTTAATTTGAATTAAACTAAAAATGAATGCTTAAAACTGTCATTTTGAATAATAACTTTTCAAGTCACTGGCTTATAAGGAGCAGTAATGAAATTAAATATAGAGCTAACACTCAAAAAGTTTATTACAGAAAACTTTACCCTTAAAGTCTTTTAGTTTAGGTTCTAAGGAGAGTGTTGAAACGTGGCAATGCTCAAAACTGTGAGACTAGGTGACCATTTTTCATAATGAGTAAATAGTGACCTATCTTGCTTGGTTATGTATAAGATCTTTTTTAACTTTGGCAAATATGAAATAGCTAACGGGTACATTGGTACATATCCCCATATGGCATATATGCTTTTCTTGAAACCTTTTGACACTGGTACATCCTTGCCCTCTAGAGTTAGTGCTAATTCAGGTCTTACGCTCTGTCATACATTAAGTTGAGTGAAAGAATAGGTGGTGGTGTGCTCTCTAGTAGAAGAGGATGGGAAAATTAACAAACCTCTCCATTTCTCTGTCAGGACCTCAAATCAGCAACTGGTCATTAAATTGTCTTTTCCAGGCCATAACACTTCTGTACATTAGAGTTTAGTTTTTCATTTCAGCTATATAAATCAGCCAAAAACTTAATGAGATTAGGTTTTGCTCTTCCAATATAATTTTCTATGGGAATGAGGAGACATATCCTTTCCCGGTGCTAAGAAGGAAACTAGCTGAACCTACTACCAGGATTTAGCAATAAGTAATGTGAGCAAGTCAGACACAGGAGTCAATCCCAGAATTCATAATTTATGGTTCTGTCTTATAAATATACAGACATTTTCAGCATCTCCTAAAACAGCTGACATTGTTTATATTTCTCTAAATAAACAAAAACATCACCAAATTAGGTGAAGAATTTTGGTATTTCAAAAGAAAGCTAATGAATATAAGATTGAAAGTGGTAAATGATAAAAGGTTGATATAAAATTTAAGAAGACTGCTCTGTAAAGCGTACAGAAATCTTACTCCCTCATGATTTTCAGGTTTCAAAGTTAGATCTTGGTTACCATTTCATAAGATGTTGAGCAGATAAATATGGTATCAAGTGTTTTGGTGAGTTTTCATAATTGAAAAGGGAGAAAATTGACTAAAATGGAAATATAAAGTATAGCCTTTCTCGAGGGTAAAGGATAATCCTAAGGATTTAACTAAATGAAACAATTTAATTAAATCTGTAGTCTTGATTCTAATATTTTTTGACCAAGTGTAGATCCTTTGTGCCAAAAAGAGTCTATAAGGTGAATAAGAACTGGAGTCCTGCCTGGTTTACAATAAACAGACATAAATAGATGATGAAAGTCTGCATTTATTTAAAATACTAAATTAAGCATTATGAAACACAAGTACACAGCTTATTTGTCCCTATAGAAGTTATATTTTTTTAAAAAAGGTTAAAAAAAAATCCTTCTGAAGTATTTAACTTTCTACAATTGTTTTGCAAACTCTATTGTGTTGCCAAAGCAGTAAACATAGCTGCTGGTGCTGCTACATTGGTATTACAACCTGTGGCTCCGGAAAACATTCATTTGTGATTGTTACACTATTTTCAGTGTTTTTTGGAAAAACGCAAATGAGAGAAAGGAAGTAGTGATTTTTTTTTTAATTAGTCTGCATCTTTTTACATGTCCATCATTCAGGTAAACCTGAATGGATTTCATGTCCCAATGAAAAGAGACTTTTCAAGCCCCAGGGCTTTTTTTGTTACAGAATTTCAAAGTCCCGCTGCAAAGAACAGATATGTTAGATTTCTCAAAAAAAGGTCACCAGATTTCTGCACAATGGAAATTCTTAAGGAACCTAAATGTAGGAGCTGCTACCAGGCTCCCCTTTAACGTTGTAATGCATTATAGGTATTTCTAGTCTCGTTTTAATGAGAATATGCACTCCTTGAGCATTATAGAGAGACTCAGTTCCTTAGTTTCTTAAAACAAGAGGATGTTTTTTTGCTAAAAAAATTGCTTTTATTTGTAACGTTTGATGTAACCTGAAAGAAAGCTGTCTTTGAAAGGCAACAATTGGCTCATCTATGATCGTAGATATTGTATTTGTGGTTTATAAATGCATAGATGTTTGTAAATTTTATATATATAATGGCCATATTTGTATAACTGTTCTTCTTTAAGAAGCATCATCTAGAATGAAACATTTTGGTGAGTACTTCACCAAAAAAAAAGTCTGTTTAAGCATGATATATTTTCATTGCAAAGTCTGTAACCAAAGATATACATCAGCAAAGAGTCTTTATGATAGAACAATATGTGTGATATTTATTGATAATTCACAAATAATAGTCTGTTTGCCAAAATACAAATACAACACAAATTGGACATTAATATTTTTATTTGTTTGGGGGTTTAATCCACAATCATTTCTTCTCTTTGTGTTTAAGAATAATTTTATACTAAAAAACTATGTTCATAAATGTGATGAAAGAGGGTTTTTTTGCCAGTTTTTCTTGTAACCTTAACTATGTAGTTAATGGTTGATAGTTCATTTCTTCTCTAAAATCTTGCATTGTGTAGTGAGCTTTTAGTTAAGCACACACTTATGGCCATATGTATTGTGAATGTCCCAGCTCAAACAGGTGCTCCCATTGTTTCCTTCTGTATAACTGAGACGTGAGTTCGTCTGCCTTAATTAGTGGTTTATATCTCTTGTTCACTCAAAATTCTGATGAACTGACCAGTTTGCCATTGTAATCTGTATGCCAGAGACTATGAAATAAATGAACTCTGAAACTTTATTGCTCTTTTTCTTCTTTCACTTTCCTTGCTATGTAGTCTGAACAGTTTCATCTATGTAATCAGAACAAAAACACATGAAGTGCGTCATGTTTTGCTCCCAATAGCATTTTCAACTGTGTTATTTAGGCCAGACAAAAGTAAAATTCCAGTAGCTAGGTATAGAAAGAGTTTCGCATGACTAGATGATTTTGCTGCAGCTTTTTTATTTTTGATGAGGTTCCCATTGCATGCACTGCAAGTCTTGTCTTATCGAAGCTCTAGACAGGCTTGTATCTGGAGGTATACATGGCGTCAGTCCTGAAGACAGCCAGTTTTTGCCCTTAGGCATGTATATGTATGTTTACAGCATGAAGATCTAAGTACGATTGTCTTTTGTTTGTTTGTTTGTTTTTAATTCTTTTCTTACATAGCAATGTAGAGATAACAGATTCCTCCTGCTTCTAATTGCTTTTCATTATCAATTATCTTGGATAATGATTGTGTCAAGAAATAGTAGCAATTTTAAAACACCACATTAAAAATACTCCTAGGATGCAAAATTCAAGAGAAATTCTCCCCTGATGATACAGGTAGTCTGAAGAAAGGCAAGCCTTTGTTGCTTTTAATAGATATCCTTGAATTTAGCTTGCATATGCTTGGATGACTTGAACATATATATGCATTCCTTCTAAGGAATTTGTTTGAAAATTGTTAAGAGTAGATAATATACATAATCAGCATTTCTCACTACTAAACTTTTTTTTTTTTTTTTTTTTTTTTAATCTCTGTAGCTTTACTTAATTTTTTTGTCTTTATCCTAACCTCAAAACAGAGTCTGGTGCACAGATGATTTATGCTATTTTTTATAGATGGTTAGAAACAAACAGCATAGTCTTGACTTCATCACTCGTGCAGTTTTGACTTTTTTTAAGGAAAATGACTTGTTTAAGGAAAAGGAGATGAAATTCTTTTTGAATTCCATCTCTAAAGGTCAAGTGCCCCAACATTTGCAATTTGTGTACAAGTAATAGAAAAAGCATTTTAATCCTTCTGTGGATGTAAATTTATGCAGCAAATTCTATTGTTGTCAGATTATTACTCTGATAACAGGGAGCTTTTAATGTAATCAAAGTCTTCCTTTTCATTCGTAGCACATGATTCTGGCAACCGTTGTAAATTAGTATGTGATGATCCCTGTAAAAAGTATTCTGTTCATCACTGTTACTTTTTGTACAATGAATTTTAAAAAACATGCATCTAAATAAGTAATGACCAAGAGTTGATGGCTCAGACCTAAATGAGTTATGACTTTTAAAAACTGTGACTATTACTAGCAAGCAGCCATCTTTACTGAAAACCGGTTAAGATATTGTTATGGAGAATTACCTCACAGAAAGCAAACAAACAAACAAACAAACAAACAGTTACACAGTTTAACCACACAGTTAATCACACTCTCTAATTCTCTATTTACATGTATTTGCAACAGGTATTGCTCCCTCAGACTTTTTGTCTCAAAAGTTATTAATAACAGAGAAACAAAGTTACATCATGTTCTCCACACAGTTCAAAGATGATAAAATCTAGTATAGGTTAAGTCAGAATAACCTGGTGGGAGTTAAACTGCGGTATTACAGTCAATTTTATCTCACTGTGATGATAGGCTAGAATCAGGTCTCTCAGGCCATATCAAGGCCACTATAGCATCAAATATCCATCGATCAGTTTGACATCACTTTGCTTACCAAGATTTTACCTTGTAAATTGAATGGCAAAAATGAACAAATAGCATAATCAAACACCTCTGTTGAATTATTAAAGCAGAGTACTAGCTCAGTGGACATCACCAGGCAGAGCCTACTCTTAAATTTGTCATGGATAAGCAGTTCAAAATTGAGGGTCAGGCTCCCTAAGGCTCTCAGCTTCCTTGCAGTGTTCCAGTAAGAGCAGCTAACAAACCCATGGTTGGAGTGGCCCAAGTGGCACAAGTACGAGGAGCATAACGAACCTTATCTTAGAAATATAAATTGCTTATGCTTAAAGATTGTTAACGCTGTATTTTTTTGCAGCTTGTTATCAGCTTCACACAGTAGCAGTATTTTGGTTTTTCTCTTTGGCGTTTGTTTTAAATATAGGGAGTATCTGTCTGTCTTAGGAAGATAAACCTATTTTCTGCTCTTAACTAACAAGTGCTTAAAGTACTCATTAATATAACGGTCAAGGGTGGAAAGCATTACTAGTACATGCTTGATTCTCTTGTTCCAAAGGAATTTGCTACAGCTTTTGGGTAAACTTAAAAATAATTCCAAACATATTGAGGAAACAATAAGTTAAATGCACATGAGTAACCTGACTAGAAAGCTAAGTATTTATAGATTAAATGGGTTTGTAAAGAGAATATAATTTATTTTTTTTAAAAAATTGTTTTCCTGTAACCTTTACATAGAGGCCATAATAAAGATAGTTTGGAGTAGTACATTTGAAAGCAATGTGATTAACTTCAACCCCTAATTGCAGTGAGGAGACTAGCACCATTGTAGCTGAAGCAGCATAAGGGTTTTGCTTCTTTTTAGGTTTGTGTGTTGCCATTAATCATATCAAGGATGGCACAGACCATGGCAAGACTTGGCAAAGAAACAAACTTTAAACATTTTCTGATTTGCTTATTTCTATATTCTGTTTATATAAGCTGCAGGCAGTTGTTGTTTACATATCATTTATGTATGGAACTGTTCCAACTAATATCTGGATAAGTTTG
>VZSV01000013.1:7530941-7556342 GCA_013398735.1 Nothocercus julius | reverse complement strand
GAGCCCTGAGGCTTTCTGGAACATTTTCATGTTGGTTTTTAATCAGAACGTGGTTACTGGATTACTGGAGTGCTGAATGCAATTGGGCTTTCTCCTCTTTGGAGTGTATGGCTGGTTATGTTTGTTCTCTCCTCATAGGGAGGCACTGGATCAGTGTTTTTTAAACTGGCAGTGATCGGTGAGCTAACTTTGAACATGGCTGTTTGGCTATTGACTTGCATATAATCTTCAGTTATGAGGGGACGAGGAGATGATTGAATAGATATTCTTTACTCGGGGTAATTCAGCCCCTGCATTGAGAGTAAGGTAGAAATTTTGCTGTTTGCGTTCCTACAGTAGAAGCAAAGGTATCAATTTCTGTAACTTTGAAAGCCCTGTGCCACTAACTTCAGTTCACTCGCCTGTAAACTTTGGCAGAGATGCTTTTGCAAGGAAACAGACTTCCAAATATGCAGTTGTTCAGTCTTGCCACTGGAAGTCATGAAGTTCTGTGCTGTTATTGGATATATAAAGCTGAAGGAAAGCTAGCAGTGATGTGCTGGGCTATCATTCATTCACTCTGGTGAGATCATATAGCCTTGAATCTCATCCCCTGCTCCAGGGGCAGCCATGAAATAGATACCATGCCACACGACATTTTTGCTTGAATAACTATTTGTCTGCAAATTAAATCAAATAAAAAGTAGAAAGGAGAAAGGAACTTACTTTGACCTTCCTAGCCACAGGATGCAACCATAGTGTCTTAACACATATATGGATGCAACAGCCTTAAATATGCAGTTGCTTTGCATGTTAAGGTGACAACTGGGCAAGGATGCAGAGCACACTGCAAGTTGCGTAAAACTTCTGCTTGGAAATCAGAATACTACTAATATCAACATATTAAATAAAGCTGCTCAGCAAATAGCTTTTCTGTCAGCTACCAAAACAAACTGACATTTACATTTATGGGGGTTTTTACTGCAAAGTCAGCTGTATTTTCCATTTTGTCAGAACAGCATTTCCAGTTAAAACCTGTTTTGACATGCACATGAGGTCTGGGCTCTACTGCACAGCCACATTGGTTAGTTACCTCATTATTTGAAAAAAAATAGCTAGATACGCTTATTTTGTGCCATCTAGAAAACAACAATACTTATACAAGACATATTATGGAAAAGTAATCTAACCAGATGTATTTAGCATTTAACTTTTAGTTGTTTAGTTCTGTAATGCCGCTATCTGCCATGATCCAGCAATTTCCTATATTAAAATGCCACCAAAGGGAGTAATAGCCTGTTTGGAACATGTTACCTAGCAGCAAAGGGGTAGTTTCTATCAGCAGGATACGGCTGGTAGCAAAATCAAGCTTTGCTATGAGTGGAGAGACTTTTAATGATGAACAAAATAGAGGTGCTGAAAATGCAACAGAACAGCCCTAAACTTTGAGACTACCCCCACACACATTTCATTAGGCTTATTCTTCTTACAGCTTTTTGCTTGTAGAATAGAGAGGTTGTTGGAATCAGTTTTAGTTTCATAAGGGGAAAATAAAATGTGGTCAGTTGATTCTGGGGTTATAAGCTTGAAACTGGCTGATGACTGCAGCCAGCTTTTGGACAGATTTTGCTAAGCAACATCAGAGACTTTGGTTCTATTTCCCTAAATTCTGTACATGCAAAAGATATGTATGTCTTTAAAGACTGCAAGAGGTTTTAATTTTGGCATATGAAGCTGCAGAAGTTGCTTCTCATTCTGAGTTTATCACTGGAACTAACAAGGAAGGGCTGTAAAAAAATAATTATGGGACATTAGAAGAAGCACTGGCAAGAATATCTTCATGAACAGACTTTTGATAAGGAAAGAAATGCATTTTGCACTGTGCAAAAAGTACTCTTGTGAGCATTAACTGTAATGGCACCCCTCTGGCCTTGCTTTCATTTGGAGGTTTTAGTGATACAACTTTACTAAAGGAAACTTCAGTGTAGCTAACACTGAGGAATTACGACCTTGTCTTCTTCATCTACACCTGACCCCCTTCTACACTACTTCTAAAAGGTACCAGTGAGGAATCAACTGGTAGAAATTGTTAATATATGCTTGATAAGGTCAAGGCTGCTTGATGTATTATTTTTTAGTTTGCCTCAAGCAATATATGGTGAGCTATGTGCAATCTTATATGAAATAGGGAAAATGGCACTTCCCCAAATGTTCCAGTCATCATCATAAGGAAGCAGGGATAAATATTACTCATGGTTTTGCAAAATGAGTTAAGAGTATGTTTTAAAAAATTAGATATAGTTTCACTGATATAAGATTTGATTTTAGCAGCTGAACTGCGGGTCAGTTTTATAGGGGGTTGTATCACTTTGTGCTTTTATGTACCTACTGTGGAGTGATATAAGTAGGCCTTCTGTGTGCTGGGAAGGGCAGAAGGGTGCACACGTGTGTGTTACATTGGAGATTTTCAATGGCTTTTGTTAGAGTGATGCAATCCGACCATCAAGAGTAAGAGATCCTTTAGAAAACCGGGGTAATTTATACGGGCTTGTTTGAGCAACCTTCTGCTGAAATACGTTCAGTGTGTTCTGCTTTGTTCTTAATACTCATAAAATAATTGCCTCTTTTGGAAAAACAAAGCAGCCCTTTAGGACTGTGTATGGTCAGGGCAAGGGGAACATTTTTTAACCAGGTGTTTTAGGGTAAACTAATAAAGTGAAATCATCATGTGTCTACAGTAACACGTGCTTCTGGACAGATGAGCTACAGCTTTGTGGTCTTTAGGAAAGCTTTGTTGATGGGTTCATCCTTAGGCACGAGGTTCCCAGCAGATTTTACCACCTTTTTGAGAGCAAGTCAGTGCCTTCCTCTCAGAGACCCCAAGCCATTTGTGTCTGTTCTTATCTGTAGGACGAGCTGTTAACAGGTCTCTACTTTGTTGTTGCAACAACACCTTCCAGAAGCCAATAAATACCCTGTCATACTTTGATAATACAGTGGTAAAGGCTGTGTAGCTGCCTTCGGTAGAGACTGGCCCAGTATGTTCAGGCTTTCTATTAAAACCAAACTCTTGGCTCGGCTGCTTTCTGATGTTTGGCACTTCTTTTGCTGTGTCACTGTATTGCCTAGAAATTGCAGTGATGCTCTGGGTGTCTAGCAGCAGGTTTCTGGCTTGTCCACAAACTGTGTACCAATAATGCCTGCTCTAAGGCTCTTGGGTCACTCAGCAGCTGCACCATGAAGGCAAGCAGGGGCTGGAGAAAGAAGGCAGGGTGTTTGCTGCACAGGCCATTGGTTGCTGCTGTCATGTCAGTGGGAGAAGCAACAGTCAATCAGTCAGGGATGCCAGAGCTTTTAACTTCTCCTTCCCCTTTCTTCCTCTTCCTCCACCAGTAAATCCACACTTAGCGTATGGCTAAAATAATATCTTAAAAAAAAAAAAAAAAAAGAAACGAAAAGGAAGAAAAGCAAGTGTAGCCTCCCTGATGCCGATTTTAACGAAGAAAAATGTAGTCGAGGTCCATATATACCCCCTCATATGGAACAGGAAATTTGGCTTGTATGTCAAATCTGGATAAGATTAATGACAGAAGTTTCTGCTGTATTTTAGTACAGAAATGGAGAGCTACATCAGAGGCCCCTGAAAAAAAAAAATGAATGTACTTCAGGTTGAAGTACAGATGTACTGTGAGCTACATTGCAAGAGGAACAGATAGTTTTTGGGCAGTTTCCTGAATTAGTAATAGCTTTTTCTCTTCCTTTTCCTCTGACTGCACTTCACTGCTAGAGAAGTTTTAATTTAAATTATACCAGCAAGTTAGTGCTGTGTATTTTGTGGCATTACATTATATTGTTTATAAGGTGCATGTAAATATTGCACCGGAGATGCGTTATAATACCAAACTCTGTAATGTGTCGTCTGCAATCACCAGCAATGTCTGTGATTAAGATATTGTGGAATAACCCTCTGTGGGTGCCTCAGACCGCCTAAGTCAGAGCGCGTGAACATTAGGAAATGAAAACAGAGCAAGCAGTGTTTTTTTTATAAGCTGTGTTGAGTCAGCAAAGGGTTTTGAAGTCAGTGTGCCAGTGTGTTAGTGTGCTGATGAGAGCCCAGGCACCTCAGAGCTCAGCACTGCACGTGGGGCTGGGAGCTGCGTGCTCCACGCCGAGCCCCTGGGAGCAGCGCTCCCATGTTCCCAAAAGAGATTTAAAGTGAATTTAATATTAATATTCAGAAAAAAAAGAATGTGATTTGTTCTTTAGAAGCATCTCTGTTTGCTCTTCTGGGAGAACTGGAACTTGGACAGGAGAATCCCAGTCTGTGTTGGCGCAACAAGATGCTCCCACAGTCTCTGTTGGGGTCAACAAGATGTTGCTGCTGTACAAATTAACTGATTGGAAGTGTATTAAGTTGGTCTTGATTTCTTTTTAAAACATACAAATTGAATGTGTATGCTCTGTAAAAATGGTCAGGACGAGCTTCGAAGTAAAAATCATGGAATGGAAATGTCGGTAAGAGACAAGTCAAGAACTGACTTTATAGGATGCTAACCAAACCAGTTTAAATCAATTGTACCCACACAACTGCATTTTTATAAAATAGATGGGTCTCCTAGCACAGCATGGGAAGGTAAGAATGGCTTCCTGACACAGACCACAAGTCTAGTCCAAACAGAACAGTCTAACAGAGGCTGAGGTTGATTCATAGAGAGAAAAGGTTAGCCCAAAACTAGAGAACTTCACTGTCTCCAGAGGGTGCTCCAACAGGACTGACCAACCCCTGATAGATGTAATGCATGAATGTGCCTTGCGTAGCTGATATTTGTGCTTTTTTATAGCTTCTTCTTTGTTTGATTCACTTAGAGCATTTTTGACATTTCCCTTAAAATGAGTGAAATTATACCTAGAACTGCCTATTTAAGGATTTCTAGTTCAGGTGCAGATGCCCACACCTGGTCAGAAGAATCTCACTCATGTCTTTGGAAGACACTCACTGCAGGTTCTGGAATCTGCCTCATTTAGTGTTTTCACCCGGGTAATTGGGCATCCACAGTTATTTCAGAGATAATACCAGGCTTAATGGAGAGTGATTCTGGTGTAAATGGCTTTGGACAAATAATCAGTGAGGGGAGGAACCATCATTGTGCAAGTGTTGCAGCTCAGCAGACATGAAGAATACATGTTGTTGTTTTTTGACAGTTTTGTGTTGCTCATCTCAGGAGAAAATAAGCATCCAGAACTGCCGTGGGTTTTCATGCTGACTCGCTGCTCTGCAAAGTCCATGTGAACACTGATGACGTTTCTGGTGGCTTTGGCATGCGCTGGCACAGTTCTGTGTATACAACTAGAAATTAAAGACTGCATTCTATTTCCTAGTAGCTAAAAGGTGGAATTTGTGTCTTCTGTGATAACATGGTCAGCACACAGAGAATCTGAGTGTTTCCATAAATTTCGGATGGAGGATACATGTGATTGAAGGGATATTTGTTTAATTTTACAAGGTAGGTTTTTAATGTTTTTATAGGCTTAAGAAGTGGTTTGGGAACAGGCAGGATGACTATCTTCTTACATCTTCTTCTGAGTGCTCTGCATAGTTGGAGAAGGCATAGTTGGGAGAAGATGCTGGAGAGCAGAGTACAGCAAGTGGGAAGTGAAAGCATGTGAGAAACAGGGCAGATATTTGGGAGATTCTTAACAAGTACAGGAGGTAGATTTAGAGACAATTCTCTGTGCTGTTAAAGAAGAATTATTTCTTGAGATTTCTTAAGACCTAGAGGGGACAAGCCTAGAGGCAAAGCAGGATGGAAAAAAAAATCGTGGTCATTGCAAAAACTCAGTTCAGAAGCTGGAATATTTATTTTAAATCTTTAATTTCTTTTCTATTTCACTTTCAGATTATCTACTTAAAAGTTATTTGTTCTAGCTTGTGTTCTTATAAAATTCAGCTTTAGAGATTTATAGCCCTTTTAATTTTTTGAGGGCAGATCTGCATCAAAACATTGATCAATTTAGAGCTTCTCCAATATCTCAAAGCTGAGCTTCTCCAAAGACTCAGAATCAGAGGACTGGCTCCTAGATAGACTTTTTTTACAGATCAGTTCAATTAATCATCTAGATTGTTTCTACTTATTTTCTAGATGCTATAAATATAGTTCTGTTTAGCTTCTAGTTAGTAGCTAAATCACTTGAACTGAATAATCTCTTCCGGAAAGCCAGAGCAATCTAAGAGGGACAGTGCTTAATTTTTCTCCACTAACTTTAGGTGACATCAAAGGAATTTGCCCCTGTATCGATTCTCTTACTCAAGTCTTGAAGAAAGAGTTTCTCCAGGAAAACAAGGTGGTAGTATTTCTGCTGAGGTGCCTGGAAAAGGAAGCAACCATCTGCAGCAGTTTTCCGTGCTCTGTCCTTTGCCACCAGTCTCAAAATCCACCGACTTCCTTAAAGCCCAGCTCCTGGAATCATTTAACCTCGTAGGAGTTTGATTTCTGCATGTTCCTAGTTGCTGCTAGCAGGAGTAGCAGGTGAGACACAAAAGGTTGAAGTCACGGTCCAAATTAAACTCAGAAAATAACCAAGCAGTACCTCTAGTAAAGAGACACCGCTCTGCAAAACTACTAACATAAGAAGTTAAAAGTCTATTAAAAGTAAACCTAAACTTTGTCATTGACTTCTCATTCTTCCAGAAAATCAACTTGCCAGATCTGTTAGTATTGGCAGACAGACTATGCCTTATTTATTGAAGAAGAAACATCAGTCTAAAGAAAGTTTTTTTTTTTGTATGTTTCTTAATGATGATAATGAAATTAGTTATTTAAGAATTTCTAATATTTCTTTCTAAAATTAAACTTAACACGAGAAATTATGTCCTTGAAGCTCCTAAAGTACCAGATATTTTCAATTTTCTTGCCCACTGTTTCGCAATTGTAATTCTGAATTAGAACCGGAATAGACTATGTTCTTAACGTGCAGGGGATTATTTTCTTGTCTCACTGGCTGAAGATGAGTTTTAAAGCTGCTTCTCTTAAGACTTCCAATTGTGTTTTGTATCCTAGATTAAGAGGTCTTGCAGTTTATGTGAGGTCTTGCAGTTTGTATGCTGAGCATGATTCTTGTCCCTTTCTTACAGCAAAATGTCAGGAAAAACTTGATCTCAAAAAATGAAACAAAGTAGAAATATATTCCTTCCCCTTCTATCCCTCTGTTTTTTGGAATTCTTGCAAGTACACAAGTTCATGAGCATATAGTATATGCTAGTATATGCTATAGTGCATGAGAGTAGAGGGAAATGTCTACTATTTTTAATCCATTTTCTATAAATCACGACATTTAATGGGGTATCACCTAAAAAAAAATCCATACATCTTTGATTATGCCTTTTTGGGGGATACTGTCATGCTTTGCTTTCCATTGCTTTTAGGGGTTTCAGAGGTAAAACTGAAAACAGCAAACCTTTTGTGAAAGAGTAAAGGAGTGTTATAAAATGTTAATTATAAATGATATATGTTTAATGTTATAACAATATTTCTTAAAAGCTTCCATGTGAATTAATGCCACTGCATTCATATTTTCTGCACAAATAAATATTTTTTCAAAATAAATAAGGCATTTTATTCATAGATTGTGCTTTACACTTAGTTTTTGACAGGTCCTATGTTATCCTGCTTTATATAGAAACAATAAAACTAGCTCCTAACCAATAGCAAATTTGGAAAGACATTTATTTCCCATTCATAAATGATAATCTTATCCATTCATTGTGACCACATATATTTGGAGTACTATTTATAGTCTTCAGAAATATTACTGGTACATGAAGAGGACTTAAATGCAATTTGCATTTAGCAGTTTTCATTTTAACAGTTCAATTTAACTGTTATGTCTTTTAAACAAATCTGTTTCGACAATATTGGTGAATGATGTGGTTTCATAGTGAGGATTTATGTGAAAATGTAACAATTTAATAATAATAATATGGAAAAAGATATACGTGCTCAGCTGAGGAAAAATTGTGACTTTTCTTTCTCTAAAGTTTTGAAGTCATTTTACTGATCCATGTTTTTCATAGTAAATGCTTTCTGTCAGGTATAAAGAAACCAAGTCATGTGGATTTTCATATGTTGTTTAAAGCTAAATTAAACTTTAGTTGATCATTTTGCTTGGTACTTTTGCAGCTAATTTTTAGTGATATTTTTAAAGTGCCCAACAGGTTTATTTATCTTTTTTTTACAACTTAATACTTTTTATATTAGCAGTTTACATATATGATCTGACTATAGTGGACAAATAATCAAAATTACTGTTCTATTTAAAAAGGAGACACAAGTGATACTGTTGGCTTTCTGATTTATGCATTTAAACCCGCACTAATCTCAGCTGAATCTATGAAACTAGAAAAGCCTTTTATAATGGTCAGCTAGCAAAAAAAAAAAAGTGTCTGTTTGCTCTTTGCTCTATAATGCTTATGTGACATATATTGCAATTCCTAGTTGTCACTTCGAAACCAGCTAAATATCATCCTTATGCCAGTTCATTGTCAGTGCAATTTATCTGTTTGCCTACACTGCTAATGCTCGGCAATAGAAATAAATATAAAATTTCTTGAAAGTGATGCAAATAGTTCCTTTCAATATTTTGTGCAGCTGGCATTATCAAAAAATAATAGTAGATATAATACACCATATTCTTGTAGTGCATCAGCACAGAGTGAAATTGTTGTGTATCTAAAACAGAGGGAATATACTACTTCAATTTGTATGCTTTTATGTATTCTGTCAAGGAGTAAATGAAGTTAATAACAAGCTAAGGACCCCTGCCACTCCTCATTATTGAAGAATCTTCCTGTATGCAACAAAATAAATGTGGTTCAGAACTTCATATTTTGCATTACAAATTATCCTGCTATCTTCTTTCCAGTGAACATTGCCATGATATTATGGAATACTTTTTAATTATATTTTTTAAGTGTTTCCCAAATTAAATTCTAAGTCAGCTTGTGAAAAGAAAAATTATTAGACTTTAGTTTTCTGTATTATGAGATACAGAAAATATTAGTATTAATGTTAGTAGCACTAATGTGTATGTGTCGACATTGTTTTATCTTCTATTAACCCATATGAGAAAGTAAATACAGCATGATCAGAAAATTTGAAACAATGACAGGCCAACCTTAAAGGACAGTCACAATGATGAAGTTAAGACTATATAGGGCTTTTTGAATGCAAGAGCTGCGTCGTAAGAACAGTTTAAGAGATCAACCATCAAAATACAGCAGCATTTTGCCTTTAGATGCATGCCGAGCTCTTTATCACCTTTAAGTGAAGTATGCGAGTTCCGCATTTGAATTTCCCTTTAACTACATGCCAGCTTCAGGAAGCTTTCTTTTGTGGTGATGTAACCACATAAGATGGAGGATCCTGACCTACATATTTTTTTTTTTCTGGAATGAGGATACAACACGTGTGGGTTTGCCTCAAAAGCAGACAAAAGACTATGGAAGGATCCTTTGTACTGACCGTATCTCTTGGAGTACTGCTGGAAGTACAGCATGAGAAGCAGTAAGGTTTTGAAAACTGTGAAAGGAGCTTTAGGAGGCATTAGAAATGCTTTAAATAAAGAATCCAAAAAAGGGAAATGCATTTTACATAGGATTTGATCTTGTCTGGAGGTGTATTACTTAGTGGTAAAATATTCTAAAATACTGACTAGTCCTGACAAATGTTATGAATAGTAAGTAGTTGGAGTTGTGATTTTATCATTAATGTTTTTCTGCGTAGAAGTCAATGAAGGGCAAGATACTGATTTAAGCTATGAACTTGTGGATAGGCTCTAATCCTTGCCTTACTGGATGCTGAATTATCACACAAGGTAGAATGGCTTCATCAGGGAAGGCTGCAGTTCGCGTCCAGAAGTCTAAATAGCTGTGCTGTCAGGTGTGCTCTTCTGTGAGAAGTCAGAAAAGCAGAAAAACTGAGCCTTTGAACACCCCAGGCCAATGCCCTAAGAACAACATGAGCGATAGGTCTGGGGCAGGTGTGACATGTCTCTGTTTTGGGTAGGTCTTCTGGTGTTTTGCTTCACGGCTTCACGAGAAATCTGGGGGAGGGCGAAGGGAGTGAGGGAGGTGGTTTGCTTTTATTCTAGTACTAATCAGGATTGTTTTTGGTATTTCAAGTAAAGTTTAATAGAGGAGGGAGAAGGTTCTTACAAATACTGATCATAACATCACAGAACAAGAAAAGACAGTAAGCCCATCATGACCATGGGAGTGCCAGAAAGCTTAAAAAAGATGTCGTACATTGTGGACCAGCAGGGAAGATTTTTTGGTACTGAAATATTGAAAGGTAGATCCTACACGAGGTAAAGTTATAGTAAAACACAAGTAATAGATGATGGAGTCAGAACTTCCATTTGTTAAAAGAACTTGGATGCTATTCTATATGAGGAGAGCATTCCTCTAAATATTGTCTTCTGTTGTGCGAAGAAGAAGAGATGCTAAAGCCATTCTATTGTATCTAAGCCAAAAATACCTTGAATTTAAAACATAAAGTGTCAAAGATTTCTAAAGCAAAAGCTGCATGCAGCCTGTCAAGGCTTAATGTCAGAACAGTTTTTGTAGCCTCTGTTACAAGGAGAAGCGAAGACATCTTAATTAAACTCTATTTTTGCTGAGGACACAAGGAAGGCTCCTGACAGAGTGTGCATACTAACTATAATCATACATGCTGCCGTTGTCACTGACAAGGGAAAAAAGCAATAAAAAAGGTCTGCAAGTGACTGCTGTCACACAGCTTGCTGTGCAAGAGACAGGTTTGAGAAGGTGTTGATTTTTTGATTCAGTAAAATGTTGTTCAGGTTTAGAGACAATCTTTAGGAATTACAAGATAGAATATTTTTTTTCCACACTGGGTCATTGCTATATTGTCATAATGTACTGTATGTTCAAAATCAAGGTCCAAATTAAGATGATTAACATCACTGGAAGATGTACATCTTTGATTTTGACCTATGTTGAAAGATTTAATTTTTCTGGAAGTCTATATATTCAGAATTAAATAGAAACTAGTATTTTCAGATAGACATCTGACTATAGAGGATAGGACTTCAAGACAACAAGTAACATAAAATCTATACTAAAATGGTGAGAACTGGTAATTTTTTGCTAAAGGTCATCTACTCTCATCATTTGTTCTATTTTTTGGCTGTATTCTCTTGCTATTGCCTTTTTCACTTATATACTTTTGGTTTTGTGGGAAGAAAAAGGCATGGGTGGGATGTGAAGGATAAGGGTTGTTGTTCATCTGGCTTGAATCTCTATGAGAGGAGTTACAAGCATAACACATCCCATGGCCCTTGCAAACAGGCAGCAGGAGTTTTTTGTTGCTGTTTTGAGGCTTTGGTGTTAGAAATAATGAGCTCATTATTTCTAAAGGACAAGAAAAAAATAAAGTGTGTGCTTGAGAAGGATTTGAGGAACTCGTCTGGAAACCTTCAGAAGCTGAGGCTGTTTGTATTGTATCCTGAAGTAACTGTGGGTCGACAAAATCTTTTAGAGACTGTAGTTGCTGTTTACTAACCCAAGCACTATAAAATGGATTTCTCTTTACTGCTTGTTGTCTAAGAGTCTCAAGAAGAACCTGAAAAGAACATTTATATTTCTTCAAGAATAAGAGAAATTTCTTATCTGATGAGATAGTCTACTTCTTCTTTAGGATGTTTACCTTGAGTCTGCATGGAGTGGTCTTTTTGACTGCTGCTTACTGTAAGATGTGCTGAGGTTAAGAAATGTTTTATGATTCCATCAATAACTTTGTGTTGTTTTTTACCTAGGATAAAAACATCTTACTATCAAATTTCCACATTGTTTTTGAGCACTGTTTAGCTAAAACAATCAGTTCATCTGCTACTTTGATCTGTAGATCTGAAGGGCATACATGAAGACATGTATTAACTAAATACAGCCATCTAGAATTAGTAGAAAATTTCCTGCCAAGAATAAAAATTTTAATCTGCTTAAGGGCTGGTAGGATCTTAAGGTAGAAAGGGTATTTGTGAGAAGGTAGGGAAAAGGGGTTCTAATAATTCATAAGAAAAAAGAAAGAAAAAGGAATATTACAATTCCTGGATTTTATGGAAAAAAAAAAAGATTATAGAGATCTACTTTCCACAATGGAAATATTGATTTGTATTATGATATTATTAATAAGTTCCAGTTTTAAATGAAACATTCAAGAGAGAGAGGCATGTTTGGGGCCAGTTTTGTTCAGTTTCTCTGACAACGGAAACCATTGAAACTCTCTACAAATGATCTAAAACACATGACTAAGGTCCCCTGCTATCATGGTAAAATAGCTCTCATTTTGCTGCATTTGAACAAAATAAATGGGGTTTTCATAAGCTGTCCCATCGTTTGTAACCTGACATTGTAGCTATCCAACAAATTATTCTTATTCAAGTATAATTTGGGGTATCAAGTAATGCAGAATTAAGTAATACTTCTGGCAGAAACAAAGACAAATGGTTGTATGATTCCTTGTTAAAAATGTTAAGAAAGTAGATTTTATTTGTGAATTTTAAAAGAAATACAACAGAAGGCTGATAAAGAACAACTGTAAAAGGCACCTCTAAATTTTTCATAACTCCCTTGAAATAATGCGTAGCTGGTGATAATGAGCTGACTGTAGTTTGCTTTCTTATGAGATACTTCTTTGAAGCTGGAATCTGATTTTGTACCTGTTTGGGTGTAGAAAGAGTTTTTCAAAATGCTGATATTCTTACTGTAAATGCTTTCTAAAGCTATAGTTTTAAGAAATTTGCTTTAATTACTTCCTTTAGTCTTTTAAGATGGACTTCTAGTATATATAAAGCAAGCATCTCTAAAGCTGTCAGTTTGGAGATCTATATTGAAAGCATGTGTTATTGATAGAAAAGAACCTGTGTAAAGAGGAGCTCACTTTTCAGAGTTTATGCTACTTATAAATTTTAAAATTTCTCTAAATAGTTTATGTACAAATAGAGAATCTTTTGGTAATGAAAAAAAACTCCTGAAGGGCTAAATTTGCAGCAGATAGCAAAAAAAGAAAACAGAAAAAAAAAGAAATTTGCTTGCATGTTAATTATCAAATATTTATACTAGTTACTTCCATGCCTCAAAGATTTTATAGTGTTAATATTTATCGCAACAGTTCCTATGATATTTGCAATTTATTTGTTCATCTTACATTTTTAGTTTAAATGGATTTATTGGTTTAATATGACTTGGTAAAACAAACTTACAATTTTTATTTGGAATTTAGTGGGTATTAAAGAAAAACTTACCATTTTCACAACCATTTCACAGAACTGAGTCCTTACCGAAAACTTTTAAACATTCTGTTTAGACAGTTTTATTTGTAAATCATTATTTTCACTTTTCCTAAGGATACTGCAAGGAACTCAGCATGACTGATTGCGAGAGCAATTATACACAAATTCAAGGAAGGGTTTTGTATTCTGGCCATGCATTTGCATGAAAATAATTTCTGTTTGAACCGTTCATTTATTTTATCTATGTCAATTTCCTAGTGATTTTAGTTCATTATTTTGAAGCTAAGCATGATATCACAGATACTTATTTACTGCCATATCCCTTCAATTTGATATCTTATCACACTGCTTACCTAAAGTTGGGCCCAATAGTTGATTCCTAACAAACAGCATTAATACTATTATCTTGCACCAGGAGTACTGCTAGTTTTTTTAAGATGTGAGACTCTTTCCCTTAGCACTGAGCCTGTTCTGCAGCAGGCTAACATAAGGTTTAGTTAAGCCCCGTCTTTGAGATAAATCATAAAGTTGTTGCTCTGTAGCTTCTGCTCAGCTGTTGGCAATTTTTCTAAGTGTACAGTATCAAATAAGGTTGGTTACCTTTTCAGCTACTTACATTTCCTGGTTACTTTTAGCTTACTAAGGTATTTTCTGGTTATTTTCTCTGGTTAAGAAGTGCTATGTCTTGCCCTGGTTGTGGGTGTTGTTCACTGGGGGATTGAAGAGGGCACATGAGTGATATCTGCCTCTTGACTGGTAAAGTATTTGGGGAATTCTCCAAATGGGACTATTATAAAGTATTACAGTAGATAAGCTTATCACTTTTGGTAGAAAGAAAAAGGACACATACTCATGCAAGCGCCATTAAGACTTAAATAAGTGACTCACCTATATGAAATATGAGTATGATTTTTACATGTTTTGTTAGTTTGTGTAAGGCTCTGTATTTGTTATGTAGTGTAAAATTTGTTGTAGGTTCTAATCTAGTTTAAATCTTTTAACCATGTATGGTATTGGGTTATTTTTGTTTTGTTTTCTGTTTTGCCTCTATTAATTTTAATGAAGGCAGCCAACAGGACATAAAATTGGAGTACTAATATTCTGCAGAAAGATTATTTTGATTTTTTTTTCCCCTTTCATTTCCATCAGGATTCACCCTGTTTAGTACTACTTTAAGACAGCAATGCTACTTCAACCAACTTCCTGCTCTCATGAGGGAAATAGGGATAACTCTTGGAAAAAGTTTTGAGGCTAGTGACAAAATATGTTTGTCTTTCAGATCCCCAGCTCAAGGGTATAGTGACCAGGTTATATTGCAGGCAAGGCTACTACTTGCAAATGCACCCCGATGGAACTCTCGATGGAACCAAGGATGACAGCAGTAATTCTAGTAAGTGACTGCTATAGGGGAATGTATTAATGGCAAACAGAGATTGACTCATTCACATATATACATGCAGACATGATTTTAATGGGTTTTGAATGTATTTTGTCAAAAAAAAAAAAAAAAGGTTTCTGTCATTTTAAAATCTTACAACCACCCGCATCTCTCATGCAGAATGTTGACTTAAATGTATTTCCACTGGACATGAAGGTAGAAGCGCTGAAAGACCTCACACATTGGTGGGACATTCAGAGAAACGTTAAGTCTTCTGATAATCTCTTCATAAACTTTTTATCTAAAATAAGTTAATTATCTGTAAATAAGTACACTAAAACAAACAAACAAACAAAAAAAATCTTGGAAAACCTGATACATAGATCCTGATTCAGCAAAGCAAAAAAAAAAAAAAAAAAAAAAAAAAAGAGAAACGTTAAGTCTTCTGATAATCTCTTCATAAACTTTTTATCTAAAATAAGTTAATTATCTGTAAATAAGTACACTAAAACAAACAAAAAAAACAAAAAAAAACTTGGAAAACCTGATAACATAGATCCTGATTCAGCAAAGCAAAAAAAAAGAAAAAGAAAAAGGATGTCTAACTGTTTAAGTCCTGCTTAAAGCACATGCCAAAGTACCTTGCTGAATTGGGGCTGAAGAGACTGATCCTAAAGTCCCTACACCAGCAAGAGTTCCAGGTATTTTAATAGGATTTGTGCAAGTGTAGGGACTGCTCTTCTAGGCAGTTCTGAAAAATATGCCAAACAAAAATCGTGTAACTCTTAAGGGTCAGTGTGGATCGCTGCTTTGCTATATTTCATTTTGTGTGATACTGGCACATATTTTCATTCATATAGCATGTATATGTTTAATAAAATGACCTGCAAATGGTAATTAAGAAAGCCTGTTCTTATTCAAGAAATGGTGGATTTTTAATTTTCCATTTATCACAGAAAATTTGTATTTTTTTAATTTGATTATAGTTGGGGATACTTATGCAAAATATTTCTATGTGATCTTAAGTTCTATTTTAAGCATATTGAATATAAAACATTCATCTACTTACTATGCATATATAAATAAGCCTCTAAATTCTTCACGATTATTGGAATTAGGCTACAGAAACTAAGGGATTTGTGGTTTCTGCTTTTATTTCGGTGGGTTCCCATCCCTGTTAATGCATGGGTATCATTTTTAACATATTTCAACAGATAGCATGATCCTGTTTTATCTTTCTAATTTAAGAATATTAATTAATTAATTTATTTAGATGCATATTTCTAGCTCTACTGGTTTTCAGGTGCTTTTTTATTTTTCCCTTCTGTTCCTAGTTTTTGGGGTTTTTTAATCTTTTCATTTTCCTTAGTGTATGCATCTCTCATGCACATTCCTGTACTGAAACAGATACTGAGACCTTGTACAAATGACATCATTATTGCTTTTCATAGAAGCTTTGACTATATGAGGTCTGAGAAATAAGTGTGTTAGAAACTGTGTGTATTTCTTCTTCTCCTCTCTCTCATTCTGTCTTTCTGTTATATTCAGCTTCAGTTAAGAGGTGTGTATGGGCAGTAATTTTGGAATGTTTCTTTCTATAAATTTATCTTGCAACTCTAAATACAGATATGGAATCTCTGCAAAACTACACAAGAAACCCTTACTTCCCTCTTTTCACTGTTACCAACTTTACTGATCTTCCTTTCTTTTCTTACTAGGTTATTTTTTCTTCTTCTCTTCCCGCTTCCCTGCTCTTCTGGGCTTCCATCTGTCTGCCCCTCTCTTCTTCTCAGCTGTTCCAAAATGTAGAATGAATATTCAGTATTCTAAATATTCTAAAATGTAGACATTGCCAAAAGCCACACAAGTACCAGATAAAAGTACTTTATATTTTAGATATACACTGTTAGTTAATATTATGTTTTATTTTGACATGACTTTTAGGCTAAAATGATTTTTTTTTTTTTCTATGAAGGGATTTTTTTCTCCCTTTAAATGGTGTGGTTCACTGTTTATTTCTTCATGAGTGCAATTTATAGTATTGCTTGGTAAAGAGAGGCTAGCCTGTAATGGTATAAAGTCAATGTGCTTGCCAGGAAGCATGTTATCACCACCTTAAATTTTGCTAGTATGTAAGTATCAGCACCACCATATCAAGAGTTGTAATAAAGAGTTAGAAAGGTTAATATGTTATGTTAAGATTTATATATTTGGTATATTCAAGAGCACAGGAATATGTGTCTGCTTCTTTTGTGCTGTCAGTCCTTCTCCTCAGTTCTTTCACCTTTCCACTTTTCCAAATATTTCCTAACATTTTTTTTCTTACCATATTTTGTTTTTCCTTTACTCTTTTGCTTTTAAAAATCCCTTTTCTTTGGATAGAATTTCTAGTCCTTTGAGCTTTTCTTTTGTGAGCTCCTTATCATGCTAATTCATGTCTGAGCCTTACTAGCAAATAAGTTTTGGCAGCCGCAGAGTACGAAGCGGAGTCCCAGCCCTGCCCTCCTGCTGGGCTCACACTGGGAGGAAGAAATCTTGTGGCCTCTAAGTTTGCAGAGTGTTTGTTTAATGCACACAGCGTGGGAAGGGATGGACATATAGTAGGGGTCAGTAGGGGAGATAGCACTCTTACCTTGATAGCAAGGATTACTTCTGTGCTCTTCATAAGAGTTTTGAAGCCTGTTTCATAAAACCCCAGCAAACTGAGCCTGTTGAAAGGTGTACACGTGCATCTCTGCCAGCCTCCCATGTGGGCTCTGCACTGCTGACTGTCCCTGGAGGCTGGGAAAGTGCCCTCCTCACATAACGCACCATCCAAGTGTCCCGGAGAAGCCTGGCTGAGTGAGTTCCATAGTGAGGAACAGACAAGTGTTTTCTGTTTTCAGTAAGGCAGCTTTGAAGCTGCCTACCACTTTCTCCTGCTGTTACGGTTTGCTCTGTATCTGTGTGTGTTGAGCAATCAGAGGGCTGTTTAAAATAAAATTTCCATCAAGAAGTGCAGATAGCATTTTTGTACTCATTTTCTGTGTAGCTTTATATGTAGTAAATATGGGTGACCCACTGTTCTTTTTTTATGGTATTATAGAGGGGTAGTGCAAAGCCAAAGTAAACTGGAGACTGTTCAGTTGCAGTAGTTCTGTTAACATCCATTATTTGCTTGTCTTTAAAGCTTCTTGGTAGACTCTTTAATGTTGGCTTTTTATTTCTATCTGAAGTTTTACCAGAGATTTCAATGAAATAGAGATGACAGTCCAGAGGTCCTCAAAAATTACACTCTGCATCATTTTATAGCACATTTTTGTCAACTGTTATATGTAAGTTTTTGTCCCAGTTTGTCTTAAACCTGAGTAAAGGCGAAGGTCTACTTATATAGACAGAAAGAATTTTCATATATCATTGTGCACAAATCCTCACATGAGAAAAGGCATGTGGGAAAAAAAAAAGATCAGATGTGATTGCTTGTAACTGTATCCTTTAATGTACTTTCTTCTGCTTAGATACTAAGTTGGTGGCCATGCTACCTTCACCCAACTTAGATAGAATGGTTTCCATTCATTGTTGTTATTTCCTTTTTATATTTTTCACAAGTTAGTAGCATTTTGTGATGGAGTATGAACTTTTCCAGGTGTTGGTTCATGGTACAGAGTTTCCACATAATCACATCATCAGAACTGGGATGTTAGCTTAAACGGTCCTGTGTGTACAGTCGGTATTTTTTGCCAGACTTTCAGTAACATGTGAAAGAGGTTTTTTTTACATTACTTTTTGTCTTTTAGCTGTTTTTCTCTCTCAGCTTCATGTAATGACTTAGAGTTTCTGCTACTTGTTTGTGGCTTTCCTTTAGTGTAGGCGGGAGCACTCATGGCTAGAGTAGTGGGCTTCGTTGTTGTGGTCCTACTTAGCGTAGATATTCCTCTCTAGCTTCTGTTTTCCTGGATTTCACAGAAGTTCTCAGCATTACTGGGTGAAAACAGAACTTGCTTCAGGGCGTAGCTGTTAGCATTTGTTTTTTCTCTAGGCCTAAACATTATTAATTTGGAAAAATGACCTGCTACACAGAACCTATGAAAAGAATAGAGGGGATTTTCATTCTGTGCTCGTGGTGCTGCCCTCCTGCCTCCTCCCACCCAAAATGTCTCATTATCGGACTTTGGACTGTCTTCAACATTTGGTGTGGTGAATGAAGGATGTTTTTAGTAGGAAAGGTAATCTAGTTTGGAATACAGGCGTTTCAAATTCTTTAGTTTTGGAGACTGAAAGCTAGAATTACTTAGACCTACTACTTTTTTATTAATATTATTCACCTAAAAATATAGCTCAGAACTTCCACAGAAATTGTATTTTCCTTAATCAGTGATAAACTGATTTTAATACTGAAATATTCTTATTTATGTCCCTCATGAAATATAACATTACAGTTGCATTTAAAACAGGCTAAGAAAACACTGATCATTTTCTAGCCATTTTTCATTAGCTGGTAATGCCAAAATTAACCTTTCCCAAGAAACTTTGATTTGGTTTTGCTATGCACATCTCTTGTTTAATTATGCAGCAACATCTTAACTTCCTTTATGCCACTTGACACCTAGAAGAGTTATTTATATCTTCCAAACTGAATCTAGAACTTTTAACTTTTGAGTAAGTTTTTCTGAAGTACCTGCCACTGGAATATTTCAGTTTGAAGATATTAATAAAAAAAAATCTCACAGCATCCTTTTAAGGCAAAGGCTAATTACACAGAAATAAGGCATATGAATATTAAAAAACAACACTTGCAACAACCTGCAACGGTGTTAAATTTGGACTACTAAAATGAAATCTGAAATATGCATGCTTTGATTTTACCCCCTTTTTTTTTTCTTTTTAACCACTGTGCATATTCTAAGAATTACACAGACATTTAGCCATTTATTTATCTCGCCTTTGGGAATTAGATAAGTCCAATTCTCTCACTGGCTGAATCTTTGTCAAGGTTACAGAGTCAACGGAGTCCATATTCAGCCATACTAAGAGACAGTGTCCTGTGCAACATCAGTCAGGGGGAAGGGGGTTGCTCCATAAGAAATGGCTGGCCATATCTTTGAATATTAACCTCCTTGCAATCAGTGCTCCTCTAAAATTTGATCAGGTCCTCAGTTTTGTCTTAGGCCTGTAGATGGAAATAAATTTAACAGGTAGTTGCCTTTAACAGTGCTGTGTGATACTGTGTTGGCTGACGCTAGGGCAATGCATAGAGAGAACAGATAGCAAGTTCATACATAAGCCTTAAGTAGCTGATCTCTGGTGAGTTGCACTGAGAAAAAACTGTGATCAGTAATGGCTATTTTCTTGTAGCTGCAAATCAGTTATAACTAAATAGACTTTGGCAGGGATATCAAAGTAATTGATTTCAGGCACTTCAGATTTCAAGTTACTACATTGCGATGGTATTTATATTAAAAAAAAAAAAAAAGTGAGAGAAAGAAGCAGAAATACGGGATTTTTGTGTGTGTGTTTTGCTCAAGTACAGGAATGATTTATCTTTCCAAAAAGTGGTGTTTCAGTAAAACTTTGGCTTTGCTATAGCCTTTTGGACGGTTCAGAATCCAGCTCAGATTTATGCCCTCAAATCTCCTCCATAATTCTTAAAAGAAAAACAATGAAATTTTTTTTTTTCTATGCAAGTTGTTACTGTAAGCTGTTCTCATAAATGATGGGAATAGGCTTGCAAGTGTATAAGAAGGAAGAGAAATCATCTACTTTATAGTCACAGTTTAGACGGAATATAAAATAGAGCTAGAGGGGTCAGAGCCAGGGTCTTAATCAGAGAATTTTGCTGATTGGATATCTTGTTTTCTGCATTGTTCCCATCTCTTATTTAGCTTTAAATTTACCAAGTGTGAAGTATGGGAGAACTGAAGACAGACAGAATTTTATTTTCTTAGCTGTTCAAGAGTGCTGTCTCTCAGCTCATTTGTAGACTTACTGAGCTGGACTTAGGTAAATAAAGACATTCTGGGACTGCATTCCCCACTTGTTTTTGGTTCTGGACCAATATTTTTGGTCCTTAGAGATAGACAAGAGCTAGGAGCATAGTTTTTTACATCCCCATCCAAGTAAGGGCATAGCTTTGTCTTTTTAGGACTCATGCAGCAAGAAACCCCGCAAAGCTTTGTACTTCTTTTAGGCAGATTCTTATGAGAACAAGGGATAGCACAACTGAATCTTCCAAAGTTTTGAAATTTGCAATTGGGAGTAGAAATATTGGTCAGTGAAGAGTACTGCACAGCCACACTCTGGGAAAGTTTATTTTCCTTTGGCCGACTTCTGAGCCATAGAAATCTCCAGTTGTGCATTGGTGCATGCTTTGCTGATGTCCATATGAAACACACACTTTGGTGAGCGTTTATGAATCAATAATTGCACGTAGACTATCATCCATAGTTTTACTGAAGTCTGAAAAATTTTGTGGTAGGTGCTGAATATTCTGCACGTGCAGAATTCCATCATTTGGGCTTGCACTCTAAAGTTTTATGGTCTTAGACTAATTACAGTAACTGTGACAATCTCTGCTTAAAACTTAGTAGCAGTAAAATATGCATAATATCCCCTCTACAGTGCTTTCTAAATTCACCACTAACTGTAATCCGGTCCAGTAATTTTATAGGTTGCATAAAACAAAGGCACGTTAAAGGCCTGTAGTTCTCCTTCAGTGATTGCTGACTTTTTTATTGGTAGTATATTAAAAGGAATCCACTATCTAGAAGTTTGGACTGGATCACTATGTTTTGAAGTTATTTTTCATTTAGCAATTTTCTGTGGATGAGTCATGTTTGTGCTCACCTTTTTCCTTATAAAAATATTGCTTGCCTTCCTTCCTGGTGTCTCCCAAATAAATTGCAGTGTAGCGCAAGACATAGTTGCTGTCTTTCCACTAGTATGGTTTTCATATCCACATTTCCCCTGGGATTTTTTTGGTCTTCTAGAAGAGAAAGCAAAATTAACTTCTTACTTGTTCATTTTTCTTCCATTTGTTTCTTGGTCCTTTTAACCTTAGTAGTAAGTCTCGATGGTCAATTGAAACGCATTTCTTCTGAGACAGACTGTCCCTCCCTTTCTTTTCACCAACCCAGGTGATTTTGCTGGCTTCAGCCTTGTTTCAGTTGAGGGTAATGGTTGTTATTTTAAAACTTTCAAATTATGCTGTACATTTGACATTTGAAAGTCCTCAAACCATGCACTTTCTAACCTATATACTGCAAAGGTATCTTGTCCATTGCTGCCCTATTTCCCTGATTTCTAGTATAGATTAAAGAGGGAATCTTTTCTTTAATAAGCTTTTTTTTCTTTCTTTCTTTCTTTCTTTTTTTTTTCCCCACAATGACCAGCCAATTAAGAACTAATGTGACTGAGACTTTAAAACTACACAAATAAAAATAATATGTATCTGTGCTAGTTCTTGTCTGAAGTCACTGCTTCTGTTCTCTTATGTAAATCCATAAATTTCTTCTTCTATTCTTCTAGAGCTCTTTTTGATGTATTTTTCCTACTACAACTGTAGGAAGTACCTTGCTATGATTCCTAGCTTTTTTTTCTCTTCTTTGATTCTAACAGTCAAAATATATTACTTTTTCAAATGCGAAGATTTGTTCAGCCTCATCATTAGCTATCTGCATTTTTGATCAACGAGGAGTTTTCACACCTTGAGAAAGTGTCTACTTCTCCCTTGAAAATACATTTCACTTTTTTTCTTGATTTAGTATTTATTCCTGACAATCTAATCACAGAAAGTATGGACCATGATGCTATCTGGTCACACTTAGTGCTGCCCTTCCTGAATTTTGAGCAACTCACTAGATTTTACAGTGTTCCTAAGAACTGACTTGGTGGGACTATGATCTTTTGTGCCTATGCTGAACACACAGGTTGCACTTACGGTTTCCATCCAAGGACTTGTGAATCATCTGCAGTGTAAAAGCTGCTTAGCATGAGCTCTAGCACATCCAGATCTTTCTCTTTTACAGAGACTGTTTGATGTGTGGTTTGCATCTGATTTTCCTCTGTGAGTCAGCAAACTTAATACAGGTGTACTTGCTGGCATAATTTTTAGAGGAAGAATTGGTCTCTATCTCATTTACTTAGCAATAGTGTTTCCAATAAATGCAATGGGCAATTGGGCTTTTCTAAAGGCTTTTCTGATGAATCCTCTCATCTTTTGTCTATGCTTCTAGCTCTAGCTTTCACTCAAAAATATATCTTCTTGTTCTTACAGGGCACAACTGTAGGGAACAGACTTTTAAATCTACTTGCCTTTTGCCATTATTAAGCAATTGCGTTATCTCAACATTTATACATAGGAAATAAAATGTATCACTTTTCGTTTTGCTGTTCTGTTACAAGGCTGGTAAGGTGCTCTTGACTCGGCTCACTTCCATCAGTAATCAAAGCTATACTTTTGTTGTTAAAATGTGGACATCATTACTAGGGTATCTGCTATTAGTAATTCTTTTTTTAATAGAAAGCATTTTTTTTTTCAGAATATCAACCTTAGAATATGCTCTAAATTCATCTCAGTAGGATTTATGCACATTTATAGCCAAACCCTTGGTTTTCTGAAGTTACCTGTTTTGCAACTACTTAAGGCCTGTGTACTACTGTTTTTATCAAAAATATCATTCACAAAGGCAAATACTTTTTTCAGTTTTGAAATCACAGGCTCCTTGAAAGCAATCTTAATGATAATGCCTAATAATCTAATAACACACTAATGCTTAAGAAAATTAAAAAAAGGAAAAAAAAAAAAAGAAAAAAAAAAAGAAAAAATGACGTGCCTTAATCAGAAAGAGCTCAGAGTATCTCACAAATGTTGCTCTTATGACCAATATACACTAGTGATGGAAATGTTGGACTCTGACTTATTCAGTTTGCTTGAGACATTTGTATGCATAGTGCTACATAAGTTGTTACAGCTGGGTGCATTGTGTTTTGTGGCTGTCACCAATTGTGCCAAATACTGAAATCTTGCAGGAATTATTTCTAGATAGACACCAATGCTAATATTTAGAGTACTAACTTAACTAGTAGCAAGACTTTCTGAATTAATTAATTTTAAAATGAAGGTAGTAGCTGCCATTCTTTTCTATTAATATTGTTGAGTAGAATATTTTAGTAATCGTGATATACTCATATCTGGACACATTTTTTTCTTCACAGCATTATTCAACCTTATACCAGTGGGACTTCGAGTTGTTGCTATCCAGGGCGTAAAGACTGGGTTGTATATAGCCCTAAATGGAGAAGGTTTCCTCTACACATCAGTAAGTACCGCTCTGAGCTCTGTGTAAGAGATGCAACTGAAGTTGAAATCTACACTAGAATGAGATGTCTGTTCGCTTGTAAGAGATCCTCTGGTATATTATGTTTTGTGGACATATGTATATATATATATATGCATACAATGCAACACGTGTGCACCTGTCCTCATTTATGAGCCATATGTATAAACGGGATTTAGTAGATATTACTAAGTGCCATGTATGACAGCCTGTCCATTAGCAGTCTTAAAAAAAATCTCTAAATATTTTTTCTGATAGAATAAACTAATACTGTGCAGTACTCCACAAAAAAAAATATTTTTTTGATTAAATTTTCTAGAATTTGTAAATAAAGACGTGCAATTATATATTATAAATAAATCTTACTGATTTGTTGATTGGAGTCCAAAAGCTTCCAGTTATTTTTAAAGATAAGACTTCCAAATAGAGTAAATCCAAAAAGTCATTTACAATGTGGCAGTTTATAATAATCTTGTAATTCTATGCTGATCAGTATTGATTTCTACATTTAAGATACCAGAAAAAAATAAAATAAATAAAAGCATTCTGAGAAAGACCATATCCGTATCTTTGTCTAAAGATCAAAGTTAAAGAGAAATTATTCTTAGTCACAAACAATACTGCTGTACAAACTGAATGGAAAGCCCCCACATTGTCTAGGATATTCCAAATGATTTAATGCTAATCAGTCAGTGGGCTATTGTGAAAAGAAAAATCCTCAATTTTGTATAAATTTAGTGTCTTAACTTCCTTTAAAACACAAACAGATTTTTAATACTAACAGGCAGTTCTAACAAGTGCTAACAAGGCAGTTTAAAATTTTTTTCGTTACAGTATTTTTATTGCTTGCAAAGTTATATTTATTTTTCACAGCACTTTTTGCATTTTTTTACGTCACCTAGTACTTAATTCCCCACTGAGTTGCAATGCGGTGCTTTGTTTTCAATATCCATTGAAAGGAAATTGAACAGATTAAGCTTCTGATGCCCTGAGGGGAAGTATTATGTTTGCTTCAAATATATTATTGTCTTGGAAAAGTTAATTGGGGAAGCAAAAATAGAACTAATCTTGAACGTCAATATCAATACAAAAAGAAAACTCTTACTCATAAAACAATGTTGGAAACTGCAGCAGTGTGATGTAAAACACCTATTTTCTTCCGTTCTGAATAAAAAAAATTCTCACAAGAAAACATCACATGATATGCAGTATTACCTGTCAGTCAAGAGAACAGAGCCGTTTGTGTTAATGCCCAGGTCCCCAACGTGTGATGTGTAGAGCTCATACCCCCATGAGGGTGTATGCACATAACCTTTTTGTGTGTTGGTTCAGTCAGAGAATATTCCTGCCCAGTGCTGACTATGAGGTGAGCTCTCCTTCCTTCCTTCCTTCCTTCCTTCCTTCCTTCCTTCCTTCCTTCCT
>VZSV01000013.1:7470735-7525989 GCA_013398735.1 Nothocercus julius | reverse complement strand
GGCTAGAGGGGCTAGTGGGGCTGGGCTGGGGCTGGAGGGCGGGTGAAGGGGAAAAAGAGAGGTGGCCAGTGTAGGCTAGTAGGGTAATATTGAGGGTGGAGCAGAGCAGAGGGTGGAGAGGAGTGTAGAGGAGAGGGTGCAGGGGAGGTTAGGGCAGGGCAGCGTAGAGTAGAGGGGAGAAGAGGGTGCAGGGGAGGGTAGGTAGAGGAGAAGGTGGAAAATAGGGGCTAGAGTAGAAGGCAGGGGGTGAGTAGAGTAGAGGGAAGGAAGGAAGGAAGGGACGGAAGGAGGGACGGAAGGAAGAGGGTAGTGTAGAGAAGAGGGGAGGGTGGAAGGTAGCGGGTGGGGCAGAGTAAAGGGAAGGGTGGAGGTAGGGGCTTGGATAGGTAGGCTTAGGTTAGGGCAGGTAGGCTTAGGAATGGTTAACTGTGTGTCTGTGTGGAGACGTGGGCAAATACGACCCTGCTCCATTACCTTGAAGAAGTAGGTTCTTGTTTTAGTAGTCAGAAAAATACTGAATAATAGGGTGGGATAAATCTTACTGCTTTTGAGGTGTCTGTGGTTTTGTGAATGTAAATTCATTACAATGGAGTGGTTCCTCTTAAAATACTAATAAGAAACTAATAACTAATTAGAAACACAAGTTTTTCATTCTTACTTCAACCTTATGCTTTAGGGTCTTAACCTTCTCCTACACTATTATCCCCCAGGGCCAGGGACAGAACCTTAGTGCACTTACTACCAGCTACTCTGGCATGCTTTGGGGAGGGGCAAATGAGTGAATGTGAATATTTGAAAATCATAGTTTGTGATAAAGACATTTGAAAAAATCATTATTTCAGCTACAGTATTTTTAAGAATTTTAAAATACAGATCTTACGGAAGATCCATTGGCTAATTTTAAGGTCTCGCCACTAGAGTGTTTTGTTATGCATGAATGTCTTCTCCACATGTTAAGTATTAGTTGGAAGGTGACCTATACTTGCCTCATATAGTAAAGTGAAAGTTTGTCTGAGAGGAGAGTAAATAAGCACTTTTCAGGGCTCCTTTCCTCTAAAGGCTGGTTTGCATTGCTCAAAAGGTAAAAAAGCACAACCTGTTCCAGAAGTCATTGAAATACACTGACAAGGAGGAGGAAAACATTTGCATGGCTTATGCTTATTTATATCTGTGTTTGAAGGTAGGTAATTTGTCTCTCAAGTTGCCTGCCAAAAATAAATACAGAAAATTGCTAATGTGTTTATTTATACTGGGTGGCACTTCAAGAACAGTTGAGAACACATCCCTGTTGTGTTGTACAAAATAGTCCCTGCTGCTGAGTGTAGTGAAAAAGGGATATGAAATACATATTAAGTAGATAGGGTCTCACTTTTTCAAATTAATTAGTTTTTCATTACATTTTGAGGTGGGATATATTTAATCAGTGTCCTAAGAATCAAGACGAGAGAAAAATTAGGTTTATGAAGAAACATAGGACTTTGATAGGGCAAAAGAGAAGAAATGAGAAGGAAAAAGGAGAATGGAGTGAAGCTGAGTTGAGGAGACTGTGATAAGCATAGATTTAAGAAAGCAGAGAAACAGCATAGTTGTACAGAACAGAACTGTGGAAAACCTTATGATGATTCATGTTGGCTCCTTCCTCTGAGTCTCCAGCATGGAGTCACCCAGCAGGAGTGGTTAGTGTTTGAACTAAACTTCAACAACAACACTAATGAAATAAAAAACACTACTTCGAATATACAACAAAGATAATTACTACTATAAAGAGCTATATATCTTAGTGGCTTCTTCATCTGTGGCTGGCTTCTGTTTCAGCTTGCTACCATTTATAGGCTATGCTGGAGGAAATAGAAGAATTTTTCTCAAAAATTGCAGTGAGGTTTCTGGACACTTAAGCCACATGTGTGTGTCCTGTTTGGTTAATTTTGGTAGGCCTAGAAGATCCTCAGCAAGACTTATTCATGATTTTATATCTGGAAGAAAAGCTGTGTTATTTTTCATATTTACTTAAAATCTTTATTTTCTTTTACAATATTTTCTTTTCATAAGCACATGCAAAAATCTCTCCATCTTCTGATATATGTATTCTTTCCCTCTAAGATTACAAAAGTGCACGTAAATACATTAAGGGTAAAAGAGCTGCCCTTCCAAGCTTCTTGTCAAAGCCGGGAAGATCCGAGTTAGCAGCCGTAGCTGAATGTTTTTTAACTAATAATTACATGACTAGGAATAGTGTCTCTACATAGGTATGCCAGAATGAGGGTAATCTAATCTCACGCTTCAGGGAGTAAGCTGATTGCCGCAGGGATCCGGAGGAAGGCTTTCCTCAGTCTATGGCATTGCTTGCTGTAGAAGCACTGGGAGAGTTTTGCTCTTGAACTATTGTGCAATTGGCACAGCCAAAAGCTGGGCACAGACTCGATGGAGCAGCAGCTTCATCTACTCAGTCAGATTCATGCTTCTAGCATTTCCTCTCCCTCATGGTAATAACTGCACTTTTTCTGGATATTTCTTAGGGATTTGCAGATGTCTATACTCCGAATGTACAATGCTGTCTCACTGTGCATTATATATACTCCTTTTTTTGTCTTTTGCTCTTTTGCTTCCATAGTACCTGTCACTGAACAAACCTATTTAAAAAAAAGATGATCAAAATTTCTAAATTTCTTTTCACTATTCTTTAATCATACTCATGTATTGCATCAAAGGATAAAAAGTAGCTACCAAAGATTTAAAATTTCTCAAATAAAATTTGGACTGTTATCAAAAACATCTCCATCAAAATCTACTACTTCTTTGCATTATTAGTTGAATTGTTTGAATTGAATTAATATTCAAAATATTGAAGACAGTTGTAGATGGCATTTACTTCCATGATAAATTTGGTTGGTATAGTGTAATATAGAGTGTTCTGTGCATCTTCAAGATTTCTAGATACGAAACAAAACAACACAAATAGCTGTGTGGAGCAGAGGGATAGCAGTTAGACAAATGGGGTGCTGTCTATTCATCACTGCTTTATCTGCATAGCTAGTGCAGCTTCTGTTATTGAGAGCTCTTTCCAAAAGACAGATATGTGGTTAGATCAAGAGAAATTAAGTGACACTTTTAAAATATAAAGTTTATTCTATAAAAAAGGATTTTCATAGGCTAAAGAAGGCAAAGGACTTTTTTTCATTAACCAATACGAGTTCGTTATTACTTTGCAGAAAAGAAATAATCAAATATAAATGTTGTTATTATTAACAATTAATTTTTAGTAATTTCTCTGAAACTTCAGACAGATTGATAAGGCATCGTGTCTCATGATATGATGCCTTGGGCTCAAGTATATCATTATTAATGCATTGCTATACCTTTGCAACACAATCATTAAAACTCAGATGAAAAATAAGTACATTATATTTAACTTGGGGGATTTATACTATGCTGTATAGTAGTGCTTTGTACTACTATACAGTAGTAGTGCTTTGTAGAAAGAACATGTTTCAATCAATACCAAATATTGAAAAAAGTCACAGCATTTTTAAAAAGAGAACATTATTTGCGGTGCAATAGCCAAAGGTATTTTCTGTATTAGTTTTGTATATGTTAATGACTTATTTATGCATAACGTTCATTATATTTATGGAACAAAACAGATTTGATACTATTTATGATTTGTCACTTTAATAGACAAGACTGAAGCTAAGATTAGTGCAAGATGAGATAGGCAGTGGTAAATTTGTATTATATAAAAGTTAGTTCTACTGGAATGGGCAAATTTGACACTGGGCTGAGTTCTGCATGAGAATTTGACAATCTAGACAGGCCTTACTCCAGCCCCTTTTCTTGTGGGCAGAGCCTATTAATGTGGGAGCTGTTCGAGGGTGTTTATAGCCCCTGCCTTACCCGTGTGTGTGCAAAGGGAAAGGGAACCACTTTCATGATCTTTCCTCTCTTGGATTTTCTGTGGTCAGGGACTTAAAATAGCATGTGCCTATGTGAAACTGCAATAAACTGTGGGTGAACATATCTGTACTTCCAAACAACTTGGTTCATCTCTATAGCATTTCTGTTCCTATGTGAATGAAACTGTTAACTGGGATAACTCAAGACATTTTTTTTCCTTTGGCTAACTATGTAGTTAACTATTTCTGGTTAGAGGTCATTATTAATTAATGTAATTAATTGTACTAGGAGTGATTTTTATGTATCTATTTATCCAAAACTTCCTATGAAAGGAAGCATCTATCTTGTATTTAGTTATAGCACACACGAAGTCTTCATCTCCCTCTTGGCTTCTCATTTCAAATACTTTCTTCAATCCTCCAGTTTCTCTGCTGGCAACTTTCCCTGCCAGGGATCTCTGGGGTAATTCCATATATCTGTGCACACCTAGGAAAGAATCATAGTCCTTGCAACCTGTTTTTACCTTTTTTTGTTGTCAAGCCTAACTCAAATAAAAGTTCCAGTTTCAAATTTTTAGACCTTTAAGACACTTTTCAGAAGTGTAAAGTGTTGGCCTAATTCTGTTAATTACAACTACTGACTGCAGTGGCAGCATAATGGAGCACTTTGAGAAGTCCCTTGTGCAAGGGTTAAACTGCTGAGGACTTTTCCCTGCACTGTTTATTCAAAATATTCTATTCACTGTCAGACCAGAAGCTCTCTTGACTGATTTCAGTTGACTTGACAAGGATTCTTGTTTTTTAGCAGAATACAAATACGGCCTTGGGGAAATAATGTATCTCCCTAAGGGCATCTTGAAAGGGATTGTAAGTCTGTAGAAAATAAGCACTCAGACCTGAATCCTGTGCTAAAAGTTTGGGAGTAGGGGTGAGTAGATGATTCACCCCGTCATGTTTGAGTTCAGTAATGACTGTGCTCTAAATTCTGTTCTCATGATCTATTTGTCACCATATGTTTTGTAATGCAAAGCGATATGATACCACTACCTGTCAAAGCAAAAACCTCTGTACATAATGTGCAGGGTCTGTACTTTCAATTAGCAAAACAGAAAGGTGAAGACTTAATTCCCTGTGTGCCTCTTTGCTTTCCTTTTTTTCCAGTAGTATGTCATATTGTGGATAGTTTTGGCTTACTAACAGAACAATAGAGCTTCTTTAGCACTGGCAGATTTTTACATTATATTACTTAATCTTCAGTGCAGTTGAGGCTGCAGAGGTGAAAAGTGTTTCAGTGTGAAAACGAAGCATCAATATCATGCAGTGCTGCAGATGTGCACCTCTAAAGACCTAGAGTTTTCTGCAAAAGGGATGTGATGGCCTAATTCACCATGGAATTGTTTACTTATTGCAGAATTGCCTAACAGCTGGTGAATTTTAAAAGGATTGGGCAAGGGTTTTATACCACAGGCACAAAACAAAATACGTCCAGCCTTTCAAAAGCATAATATGTTCTCTTTTTCACATCTCCTTTTGGCCAGCATCTGACTTGAGTGTTGTGACTGTTATCCCCTAAGTTGTTATAGCTTGTCACATTGCCTTTCAGGCTACAGGCCAAAGCCAAACATGCTCCAGATCATCAGTGAAGAGAATAATAATAGGGAAAGATCTCATGCTAAAAGTAATTTTGAAGACATTGAGAACATGTAGAGGAATACTTTTTTTTTATAATTATTCATTTGCTAAGTATTGCTACTATTTCTTCTGCCACAATTGTACATTAAAATTTGAGCACAGCTTTATTTTCACAAGCTAGGTTTTAATTTTAATGAATTTTAATTAAAAAGTAGAACTGTTTATGATGTAGTTTAGATGTTTAGATGTTTAGATGTAGTACCAAGGGAAGAGTCACTGAAATATGTCACTGAAATAATGTGAAAATAGATTGGTTGGGCAAAAAAATTAAAATATAAGTAATTTAAAAAGATTGGAAAGTATTGTGTCCTTAAATTATTGTTGTTCTCAGGAAAATATGAACTGAAAAATATATTTCCTCAGAACTTAGTTGCAATTTTACTTTCATATCCTCATATCATAAAATTAATTTTCTTTTTAGAATGTCATAGAAGAAAAATGACAGATTTTGTAGAAATTTTTGCTTTGTTCCAGTGGACTCTTTGTTGAACTCATTAGGTACCAGAGGGACTTGTGTAAGTGTAAGCATCATTGTTACGCAGCTGCTTCTTGAATAAATCAGTGGAGGGAGAATCCCTGTGTTTGACTCAATAGACAAATGTCGTTAGTAAAAAGTAGATTTAACTTCAACTTCTGCATTGTTTTTTTGTTATTGTTTGTTTGCTTATTTTGTCTGGTGAAATACTTTCAGGCCTCAGGGTAAGATAGCAGGAGGCAGCATTTAAATATTCTTTTTTTTGTTTGTTTGTTTTTGTTTTTCAACAGCTGTGTTGTTTGTAAGGGGGACTGAATTGGCTATTTTCTTCTTGACATTTGAAGATCAGGAGTGTGCCCTTGTCTCTTCATTTTCAAGAATCTGTTGGCACCAGCAACAAAGGAGATGAAGGAATCAGCCTTTCAGGCATTAGAAGTGACAACTTCAGAAGCATCTACTGAGGCAATTCTATCACCTGTTTAGCATTCGTTTGAGCATGGAGGCAGGCTGCAGAATAGTCTTTGAAAACACAATAGTGGATTAAATTGATATTGCCCCTAAATATTTGCAGATACTTCACTGTGTCTTTGACTATCTTTGATGACTGATAGCATCCTATCCTGTGCAATTCTACTTAGAATTTTGAAAGGCACTTTCATTGAATAGATATGAATAAAGTAGAAGATGGATCAGTTCATCTTTGATTTTCAGATATTTTTGTCTGGAGATAGCTGGTCTGTGGATGATATCTGGGGAATAGTGAGAGAGTGTCTAGTGCACAGTGTCCCATTCATGGCTTTGGATATGTAAGTAGGGCATTGTGAATGAAGGAGACAGAAGAAAGGAACAGAAGATTGACATGCAGGGTCATAGTAGGTTCATTTCATACACTGTGAATCATATGAAAGCAGTAAATTTTGCCTGAAACTGCTCAAAGTGAGAATATGCTTAGCAGAAACTGTTAGAATTAGACTGGTAGGAAGTTTGGAGGCAGTGGCCATGCCAGGTGCAGACTAGATGCAAAGTCCCTACAAAGCGTCCATTTATTCTGACACATTGTAGGTTTTGTTATTTGGAAATGGGCATGTTCAGCTTCATTGTTGTGTAGATAAGCCAAACTCACAAACGTAGCATGGAGTCCCGGTGTCCCAGTCTCAGAAGTAAATGTGCTATAATCTTGTTATCCTCATGACTTCAGTGGGATGCTGTTAGTCTGAGCCTGCAGTAACAGAAGTTTCTTGGAAAGATCTGTGGAGTCAAAATACTTGTCAAGTAAAAGCTGAAGAAAATATTAATGTGTCCTTTAATTAAAAAGTCACCAAGGAAGTCCATAAATGCAATTGTTAGCTTAAGATATATTATTGAATAAGAAAATGATGAATAGAAGTTATGAAACCAGCTATTTTCAAGGCCATTTTCTGAATGTTAATGGGAGCAAAGAATAGTTGATTATGCTCAAGCTTCATGTGAGTCAGCAAAAAAGCTTTTTTAACATCCAGTTGGACACAGTGTAGGCTAAAAATGGAAGACATTATTTATCCTAATCAATATTGTTTGTTGACTAAATTTGTGGAATTTAATTAGATTATTGCAAAATTAGAAGAGTATATATGAGAAAATCTCATTATTTTGTTAAGAGTTTTCTACGGCAGAAAGAAAAATATCAGCTTCAGAAAATGAAATTACTTTGATTTTAAATCACTTTTTTTCCCCCCATAAATTTCACCAGTTATGATGTAATCTAATCATTAAAAATATTTTTTAAAGAGATACATTTTTTAAAGAGATAAATTACCCAATTAATTATTTTTACTTCAAGTGATTGAAAACCTGCATATTGAAGATCAGGCTTTTTTAGACAAAATTATAGATAATAACAATGAAATAACAATGTAATGCTAGTACTTCTTATTTATATAAAAGGAAGCATATGTGCCCACACACATGCATAAAAATCATGTAAATTATATATAAAAGTGTAAGTAATCACGTATTTTAAAGTAATCTCCTGTTAGTAGAATGAGCTTATTCTCTGTAAGCGTGCCTTAAATAATTGGAATTGTTATCCAATTTTACAAGAACTGAATCTTCGTATCTGACAGATTCAATATTTTTTGGTGTTATTCTAATCTATGAAAGGAAAGTTTTGAAAATCAAATCATAAAGCACTGCATTCAAGTGTATGTAACAGCAATTTTATAAAAAAAAACAGTAGAAATTGGGCCATTGTTTTGCTCTTTCAGGTATTAGCATCTTTTGGTAATTCTGAATCCTGAATTCTGTGGTATTTCTGCTAAAGGCATTGGGTTGAAGTCTGCTAAATGTTTGTGCATTTTTAATGTTTTTTTTTTTTCTTCAACAAAGATGTAACAACCATTTTTCTTCACGTGGCATTCACCAAAGCAACAGATATCAAAAAAATGCCCTCTTCTATTTTCTCCCTTTTTTGTCAAGTCCTATTTGTTAAAGTCCAGTTCTCTTTTCCTTTATCTCTGGATGGAAAAAAAAAGGGAATTTTATTTGGCATTTCATGGTCTACTGCTTTTTCTAAAGGTTTCCAACTCAATTCCCTTCACTGCTAGACAGCGGGTGTTTCTCTCTCTCATGTTTAAGATTGTTAGCAGTATCTTTCTGTTAATGTCAGATTGATATCGTTCTGTGATTGGAATGACCTGGAAAGCAAGCCGCACTGGAAAAAACCCTATTAAGGTGACATATTGTTCCTTACTGTGACGTGAATCTCCAGTTCCAAGCAAAAAACAAAAGCAAGTATATAATAAAAAGTTTTTTTATTTTCACATATAAATAGATAAAAACAAGAAAACATAAGCATAAGTGATTATTTTCACTAAGGGATTTTTCTTTGGTATGTGCATTATCAATGTCAGTGTTGAAGTATGAGAGGAAGAAAGATTTTTCTAAGACAGGTTGATGAGAGGCTAATCTTATATTTTACTAGTGAATTTCCATAGCCCCATATTTCCATGTGGTCTCAGTGAGGGTTGAACTCTGAGCTCTTCCTTTTTTTTTCTTTTTTTTTCTTTTTTTTTCTTTTTTTTTCTTTTTTTACATTACAAAGCTGTTCAATTTAGAAAGTTAAGTGATCATGGTAGCAGAAATATATAGCAAATATTAAGTATATAGCAATAGTCTGACATATATGAACACGCAGGCAGCTAGAGCTAGGAAGCTCTATTAGCCTCTATTTCTTTCTGTGGACTCTTTTTAAGCTAAGAAAAGACAGGTCTGGAAAATTTCTGAATCTCTCATTGTTTCCTTGACTTCAGAAGTCATAATAAATTAACAGTAGTGCCAGAGGAGGTGGTATGAGAACAGTCACAAAGTGTTTTGTCACCTGGAAAACCTGTATTCCTAAAATGGTTGTCCTAGATTAAAATGATTTTATGGTAGAATGAATTTAATTTTTGAGATCTTCTTTTTGAAGCAAACCTGTATGTGGGATGTAGTGTTGAATATCCTAATTTCTGCCACTAAATTGCTACAGCCAAATTACTTTAATCATCCATATGCTCTCTCTAGAAATGTCTCTTAAGTGAATTCTCTAAAACCCCTGTCTCTTAGTCATTTTAATCAAAAATAATAACAATGGCTGAATAGTGCAAAAACAAATATCTGTCCTTCATGCAGGTTGTTAGCCACTAGCTAAAACCTCATGTCCAAAGTTGCTTTCTAAAATAAACTTTTTTGCTTCTCCTTTTTCCATTTGCTCGTGCCTGTTTCTTACCTCAAGCTTGTTCTGTTAGCTAAACGACTACCTGAATACCTGAACTGAAATGTAATCTGTCCTAGAGGAGTTTTATATAAAGCCTCTGCGCACAGATGAAACTTTACTTACACAGCCTGGTCTTGTTTGGCCCTCACAGTGAAAGTCTCCGAGTTGTGCTGGAGCAAGACACAGCAGCAATACCAGTAGCCCAGCTACTGCTTGCAGTATGTTCCAATACTTCTCGCAAAAGTTCTGCTAATGTGACTCTACTCTCTTCTGGGTTTAATTTCTACAGTGGAAAATAGTGAAAGAGAAATAACATTAAATGTGTTCTTTTCAGATGTCAGATGAAGCATGTGAGCTGAACAATCCACAGCAACCTAAAAATGCTATAGCTTAAAAACACAACATCCATGGGTTTTTTTGCGTAACTGTTAAATGAAGTGCAGTGAGGTGTCAAGCACTTCCTGGCCACAGTCCTGTAAAATGCTGCGCTTAGATTAAGCCCAGACTTTTTAATGGCATCATAGGTGATTTGAACTGTAAATATCACTTGGAGAAATAGCTATAATTTTATACAATTCTCTCTACTTAAGTATATGGTGTCACTTGTAGAATTTTTATGCTTGAAAGGAGTTATGTCAATAAAATCGGACAGCATTCTTTCTTTTCTGACAGGTTGTAATTAGTAGTCCAATTTCCTTTTCTCTTTAGCCTTAAAGTGTCATAATAATGTCACATTATAGGCTGAAACTGAAGGAACTTCTTTGTTTCCGTTTCTTTATTTTCAAATAGTTTTATTTCCATTTTGTAAAAAAAAAAAAAAAAAAAAAGATGCCTAAATACTGCCTTACCTTTGCCGTTGCCTTGCCTTTAAAGATGATGACAAAACTAAGTAACCTCTAAAATTAATCATCAGTGCAATAGCTCAAGAGAATCTGTCTTCTCATTTGTCATAGCTTTTGGCCACAAAAGTAGCGCATGATGAGTATAATGTATTATATGATTTCATTGTCAAATATAATCTGCTTTTCCAGAATCACAGAATGGTTGAGGTTGGAAGGGACCTCTAGAGAGACTGCTGTCTCTAGAGAGACTGCTGTCTGCTTTCTTGAAGGATGTGAAAGGCACATTAAGAGTGGCTGTACTTCTTATTCTGTGTAATCCAAAGTAGGGATGGGAGAGAAACGCATCCTTCTGTAGTAGTTAGCTAAATGTACATACATGGAGTTAACAGCTTTTTAATTTAAAGTATTTTGATATTTTTTCTACTATTTTCCATTATGTATAACAATAATTTGCCCTGCTGTTCAGAGAAAGATTTTTATATCAGTTGTAAAGAGAAAAACAATGGTAATATAAATGCAGTTTTCTAATGAACATCTCTGGGGGGTCCAAAAGGTTAATATCCAGGAGGATATAGGAAGGAGATGCATGCAGCTGAGCACCCATATATATGAAATAAAAATTGCTGCAGAAATTGTTCTGAAATGAGAGAGTCCCACATGAGTAAAGAATGCTGGACCAAATCTGTTACTGTAGGTAAATGGAATGAATAGCTGTGAATAAATACATCATATTGCAGAAAGCTACAAGATAATTTTAAATTATAGAACAGAGGTTAGTAATAGACGTTTGAATTCTGTCTGTAACATAAATGGAAGCCCTACTGGTACGTAATGTATCTTTGCCTTATTTCTCCCTTCTTTGTAATATACCGATGCTGTGACTTGCTACACTCAGGAGGCTATGTTCCTTTTCACTAGAAAAATGAAGAAGGATCTTGGAGGGTCTTTTGTTGATGGGAGTTCTTGCAATTTATGTATTTTATTGTTATTTTTGTTTGTTTGCTTGTTTGTTCTACGGTTTTCTATACATGAAAAAAAATGTGATACTTGGTCTCTCATTGGTTCTTAGCTAAGAATTAAATGATACATTGTAGCAGCACTCATCACGTACATGATTTTCATTCTTTTCCCCTTTACTGTCAATTCTTCTAACTTGGTTAGCTAGTATGTGCATTTAATCTCTGAAAGTATGTGTGTGTATATATCTATCTCTATCTACATCTACATCTACATATCTACACCTACATCTACATCTATATATATCACAGAATCCCAGAGTGGTTGAGGTTGGAAGGGACCTCTGGAGATCATCTAGTCCAACCCCCCTGCTCAAGCAGGGTCACCTAGAACATGTTGCACAGGGTTGCGTCCAGGACAGTCTTATCTCCAAAGAAGGATAATAATATAACATTACACATAGTGGGTGTGATGTGGAGGTGGATGTGGTAATGACATGGTGGGGTGGTCGTGATGGGAATGGCATGGTGGGGTGGTCATAATGGCTAGGCTAGAGGGTGAGGGTGAGGCTGAGCTGGGGCTGGATGGCCAACGACGGGCAGACAGAGGGGAGGTCAGTGTAGGCTGGTAGGCTAGTACTGGGGGTAGAGCAGAGCAGGGGGTGGAGGGGAGGCTAGAGGGTCAGGTGAAGGGGAGGATTTCAGGGGAGGGTAGGTGGAATAGAGAATGGAAGAGGAGGGGTCAATGTGGAAGGCAGGGGATGGGTAGAGTGGAAGGGAGGGTGGGGTAGGAGGCGGGGTAAGTAGAGGGGAGTGTGAAATACATATATATCATATAGTCATTAATCAGATTAGTTTGCATCAAATCATAGATTCATTAAATAAATCATATGTGATTCTTAGAAGCTAAAGCATCAGTATCAATATACTCTTCTGAAGACTCAAAAACATGAGTATTTCCATTTTTACACAGTAATCCTTTGTTTCTTAAGCATGCTTCCATTTTTTGTTTTCTGTAGCAATGAAATCATTCAAATGAAATATTTTCTTAGATCCTTAGAAAAAAGTTTTCTCAGATACTTATGTTTGAAGATCTGCTTCAGAGCTTTAAAAACGTTTAGTAGAATATTTTAAGAATTTCTGTTAATATAGGATGTTTGGGTTTATTTCTTTTAACATTTCCATTTAAATGTGACACATACTAAGAAAACAAGGTGAGTGAGGAATAAACATCTTCACAAAGTTTTTTTTTTTTTTTTTTTTTTTTTCCTCTCGGCACATTAATTGGAATGTGGGACGATTCTGTGCTGCCAGAGTTAAGGAAAATCTGCATTTGGAAGGTACTTTCATAGAAAAGATGTCAAAAAAAGAGTGAAAAGAAAAGGGCTGTTGAGTTCAGGAGAGCTGACAGTTGTTACAAGAGAAAAAATTAAGGGGAAAAAAAGCAGCCCAAGCACCCTGATCAGAAAAATAAAATGTAAGAAACTGCTTTGATTGTGTTAGAGGTTGTTATGCTTTGAACATGGATAGTAGACAGTAAACAAGGGGAAACAGGGCATATGACTAAAGTCAGGTATAAAGGAACAGCAGAAGTATGCTGTGGGAGATAGACTGCAGGGAGGATGTAGAGTCCAGCAATCTAGCTAGTTCAGGACCTTTCCAGTTATCATAGATAAAGTCTTAACTGAGAATATTGTTTAAGCATACAAATGTTAATACACTAAGATGCAGTCCATATGAATTTATAAAGAATTGACTGTGTGAAGTCGTTCTCATTTCCTTCTTTGATAGTGTAGCTGATTTTGTGGTAAGAAGAAAGCTTTGCACGTGCTATATCTTTTACTTAATAGGGCCTTGATGCTGAGAGAACTAGGTTATGTTAATCTGTACAGTTGAGGAGTGAGAAAAGCATAATCGATTGTATGTGGCAAGCAATTATTTTTATGTTCATCTAGGATGGTACAAGAGGTAATTAGCTTAATTGTCAGTAAAGGCAATGTCATGAGAAAATCTTTAACTACAAAAGGCACTGGGACAAGCTAAAAACCTGTTAATCATCTCACTGGAGGTTTCTAAGCATGAGTAAGACAAACTCTTGTGGACATGATCTGGATTGACTTTCTTCTGATTCAGAGCAGGAAATTTGAGCAAGGTCAATAACCTCTCTACCAAAAAAAGCCTTTTCCAGTCCTACATTTTCGTGGTTGCTCAGATTTATCCAAGTTAAATGTCTGGGCTTTTCAGAAATAATGCAGTGAAATAACTACTAATGGCAATCTTTTTTTGCCTTGGATGTTTACTGTCAATTAGACTGCTAACCTTAAGCTGTCAGAATTGAAAAAGAAACAATTAGAAGAGTGTCCATCGCAGGAATATTGAAAGGTTAGAAGTTGTTCTTTTTCCTTCTAGTAAACTTAGTTGATTGAAAATTTAAGAAATGTATCATCATTTAGGAAAGGTAGAAGACTTGCATTTAAAAAGATAATAAGTCACTGTCTTTATTTCTATTAAGAACTGTACAATTCTGAAAGTTAGGCCTGATTTCACTAGATTGATGAGACTGAATCTGCTATTTGGCTTATCTTCCTGTGAAGATTTGTTCTGGTAATAAGCATGTGTAGTGCATATACTTCAATATAATTCATTATAGTTTCTGAATTATTTGGAAGTCCCTTGGATATTTCTCACACAGAAAAATAAAGAAATAGGAATCTGCTGTGATTGTTTACTTCTTTACATTAAACTCATTTACTGATTTACTGAAGGCTCTGAGAGTTCTGTGTAACTCAGACTTACAGGACTGTCATCTAAAGCTGTTTGCTTGTTTTTATATACTTTTCCAGAGTCAGTAACATTTTACAGTGTCATACAAAATTGGTATTGTTGGAGAATTTGCCTCAGAGGTTGTGTTTGTTCTAGGAGGTTTAAAGGATACCAGCGAGTTTAAAACTCAGGGATGCTTCAGCAGCTGAGATGATTTCAGAGGTTCTCAGTTCCATATCTTGCATGCTAGATGGATTTTTCAGAAAAAAAAAAAAAAAATGTAACTATTTACAAGGAAGGAATATTGTTTTTACATAGCATTGGCGTATGCAGGGTAGTGCTAGGTTGCCATCCATTTCCTATATAATACAATTTTTCAGTTCTGTATTGGCCATGTAACCTGATAGTGGACTGATCTCTCCGAAGGGAAAGTTAACTTATGCTCCAAAAGCCAACACTCCTTGTACTGTTATCAGAGCTCTCTTTGTTTATAAAACTGAGAGCTGTCCAGTATCTACTGCATGTCCTAGGGCCAGGTCATAGAGCTTCACAGCCAACTCCAAACCCTTCTCTGTCCTTTTAGGTGTCTTTTTATTCAAGGTTTTTGCAAGGCTCATTCTTCCCCACTGGATATCTGTCTAGTTTTAGGCTGATTGTACTTTTGGATGCTTCACTCTCTTTCCCAATGTTATTGTCATCACAAAACAAGATATCGTTATGTTTCTGTTTTTCTCCTGTCCTTATGTCCTATTGAACCATGTCCTACATAAAAACAGCTTGCCTCCATTTGGAAATTTCTGTTCTGTACTAATGGAATCACAGTTAATTGGTACAGCATGGACTGCAACTGCGTCTAGTCTCCCTCAAGAGGACATTTGTGATCTCCCCCCCAGCAATTACGCGAAGCAGAAGTACTTCTGTTTTGACAGTGCCGTTGTTGTTGTGCAGAGAACAATGCCTTCCGATGGGCACTGGATATACTCTTCAAGCTCTTCTGCATGTGTTTTTCTCATTTAACATGCAGTTTAAAGTTTTATATTTATCAGTGGAATATTAATTGTAACAGTGTTTCTCTGAATTCTGAAAAGTATAAATCTTTTCTACTTTGTTTAGGCTTCTGTTTATGTCTAATTAAGCTTTTAAACCAATTTAGAGAATCCTATGCATACATGAATATAGAGAAAGCCACATTTACTCTAAGGTAGTAAGGTGAGGTTGCTTGATTTGTAAGAAACTGTTTCAGAAAAAAAGTCAACCGTTGTAACTGATGGCTGTCATCATTTTGCATGATATGGATTTAATTTAGGTAATTCAAGACAATATTTATACACTGATTTTTAAAAAAGGACACATATTTGTGACATGCCAGGAAAGCTGTTGAATTCTGTGACAGTCAATAAAAAAACATAGTGCACTGGAGATGTGTGATGAGACAATTACATCATAAATATCAGTCACAACACTTCTTTTCCTGATCTGTCTTTACAAAGTATAACTAGACTTGAATGGTAACACAGAAAAAGAAAAATATAGATGAGGAATTGTGACTCATTCAGAATGAATTAAATTCAGTTTGTGACAGATAGTCACAGGAATTTATTCGGTAAACTCTAGAGTAACTTTTTATTACACTCTAAAATATACCTTTATAAGAAGCTTCAATTTGTTAAACTTGCAGTATGCCCTGCTGTTGCATTCTACAGCTTTCAACACTTCTTCATTGCCCACATATTCCAGCAAAATGCAGAAGTGGTTTTGTATTTAGAGGTTCTCCTTGAAAGCAGTTAAATAGATGTGCAGTAGGGGCACAACCTTTAGTATTTGTTGTGAAGGTGAAGTTTACTTTAGAAATATTACAGAGATTAGCAAGCAAGTTAAGGTTTCAAGACTTCACAAGTTTTCCACAACACACTCCAAAACCGACAACTGTCTTCTGCATCTTCGGCCTTTTTTCAAGTTATGCAAAATGTTTCAAAGTAAAATAGGGTTGTGTCGTGTCCAGGAGTTATTTGCATTTTAGGAGAGAGTTTGGACTTATGCAGTAAAAGGTATATAGCAGTATTTTGTGTTTAATAGTTAATCCCATGACGCATAAACCAACTGTACCAAACGGCTTACTGCTTTAAATTATCTCAGGAGAACCAGGAAAGATTTGAAGTAATCCACTATGCTAATAAAATTTCTCTAGAATTTTAGATTATTTAAGTAGTACAGAGCTACAAGAGACTCATGAAATACATTTATATAAGCAATGCCATGGTATAAAACTAGCAACAGCCCTTTCACTTTAGTAAACTAATAGCTATCAATGATGATGACACACGTTTAACCTAACTTCCTCTAAAATACAAGAGTAATTTTCAATAGTAGCTATGGACCAGGTCCAAGAATTTATGATTGAAAAAATATATAAATGAGTGTGGCAGTTTCCCAGCAATTAATTATAAAGCATGAGGTTACTGTGATTAGCTTTGCTTGGGGAAAAGATCTAAAAACCTGCATTTTTCTGGGATGCAAATGACTAATGTTCTAATTATTCCCTGATATGGACATAAAATAGGATATATTTTACTGAAAATAATAAATAAGTAGTGTTAGTGCTATTAATCAAAGGCAATCGTACTCTAATTACAGCAAAAGCTAAATGTTTCTTTTATTTTTTTTGGTAGAACACTGTATTGTATTTGGAGTTATCATGAAAGAAAATAATTATATGTTATAATTGTCTATGCTCAGCACACTGAAATCCCAGGCATCCTTCTCTAATGGTGTATGGTAAATTGTTTTAAAAGTTTAACTGAAAACATGAAAACTACACAATTAAATAGCCAAAACCAAATTATCATAGTATTATACTCTTTTTCCAGAGAAAATCTTCTAGTTCTAGTTTATACAATTTAAAAATAAACACAGTGCACGGTATATCCTAAGACATCTTCAAAGAAATGTTCTTATTGTAATATTATGCATCTTAATTGAAAGAGTTATGCCACCATCTCATCTTTTTTGCCTCTTGAGGGAGAGGAATGGAAAGAGTGTGCGTAAGTAGTTTTCATTTTATATCATCTTGCTAGCAACGTGCCTGCATATGTCCTGTTTTAGCTTTTTGGTTCTCTCTTTTTTTCTTTTTTTTTTCTCAAGAAGCAATATTTCTGGCTCCCTGTGCCCCATATGCTTTTTTTACTCTTTCTCTAGGAAGCTATTTTTTTCCCACCATTGGAGGAGGGTTACAGGGATGAACCCTATTCTGATGCAGTTCTTATCTACGGAACCTCAGATTCAGTAGGATCCCAAATAGGTTCTGCATTTTTGTAGCGTGCTATGCTATTAGTACCTAACTGGGGTTGAAAGGCAAGTCTAATGCACCAGGAGAAATAAAAGCAATGTTTAAAGATTTTTGGAGGCCCCATCTAAATCTACAGCAGCTCTGTGCAGGCCAAGAGCACACTTGTTTCCTTTTGTTGTGTTCCCCCACATTGTATACTTTCTCCTCAGCATCAGCAGTGTTTCACAGGATTGATGGTGATAAATCTATGGTATCATCCAACACTTGACATGAAGATCACATGCTACAAAATTATTTCTTCATGGTGCAAGAATATTGATCATATTTTGCAGGCACGTATTCAACGTGTAAATGTTGCCGATTGCCCATGTCTTTGCTCTCAGGATGAAGTGTCATTGGTATTATGTATTTATTATACATCAATTAACCTATTTTAAGGTGGTGCTTTTCTGTCCGCTTGGCCCTTTCCATAGACTTTTGAAGCAGGTGTAGGTCCTTGTAGGAGAAGTTCCTACAAGGAGAGTTCGAGGTCTGGGAAAAATCTGTCTCTCATTAGGATGTGTCTGCATTCATCACTCTTGCAAAATGTGGTCAGTGCCTAGCTGTGGACAAAGAGGTTTACTTTTTCTATATTCAGTCTTTAAAGAAGATGTGTTAGTTTCTGTTTATATTTATCCTTGTTTATGTTTTCTATTTATGTTATAGAGTCTGTGAGCCAGATGGAGTATAAGAATACACAGACAGGTTACTACTGTGTTTGCACTGTCTTGAGACAGTTGGGGGAAGCTTCGCTTCATTCCTAGATATAAATTGCAAAGCCTTGAAGTTACAAATGTGCGGATCTGTTACAAAATCTGTTTCTGAGAGGACAGGTACACAGCCTAGTACTGTCTAACCAGTCACAGATGGTTCTAAACAGCTCATTTTGCTTTTTTATTCCTCCTTCAGAGGAGTCATCATACTGCTGTCAGAAGTAACTCTTTTACATTAGGATAGATGAAGGATGCCAAATAGTTATAGTTCTCTGTACTCGCTCTATGAAATTCTACTAATGTTATCAAAACCTTGTGTGTCTGTATATGAACTCATGCAACAACAACACAGTAATTTCTAAAAGTGCAGTACGCTTATACTGAGAAGTGATTGAGGATTGCTTCCTAGGGAGAGGAGGGCTGATCCTTTGTTTTGTTTTGCTTTGTGTTTTAATGTAATGAACGTCTAGCTAAAACTCAGGCCATAAAAGATACTAGACACACATGTAATATATATCATTAACCCTGGTTCAGTTCTTAACCAGTGAGTCATGTAATTCTTTCTGACCCAGAGCTTTGACTGAAAACATAAAGCAAAGGTAGAAGAGCTGAGGTGAAACTTAATGTGTCGTTCTATTTCTTTCCCCATACATAAATAGAAACAAATGCTCTGCACTGAGATTTGTAGTCCTTAAAGTATATTCGCTTCCATTCTCTTCGGTAGTGTGAAATATTCTATCTTAAATTGGCAAACAACTGGAATAACAATAGGCATATATAACACATATAACTGTATGTGAGGAGGTGACGATTCATAAAAATGAAAATCATTAGCTCACAGAAAAAGAATCAGCACAGTCATTATGGAACTAATAAAAATCAATGTTTGCTTTTCATACATACAAAAATCAATGTTTGCTTTTTCTACATACAGAAATCAATGTGCTATACAGGGTCATTTCGATAAGAAGTCCTTCTTATTCCCAGTTTGGGATCTTCATGATAATGTTATTCCTAAGTAGACACAGTAAATTTTGATTGGACTCAGGAGCTAAGGCCACATTTTAAAGGGTCTCAATGGTTTCATAAATTGCTTGCTGTTTAATGAGGTTGCTGTGCTGGCAAAAGAAGCCATTATTACCATTAGTTTCAGATGGCTAAAGGCAGAATTCAGCATTCAATTCAGTGAGCAAAATTTGCAAATCAATGCTATAAAAATGATTTGTCGTGCTTGAGTTGAACAGCTGATGTGTCTGCTGCCAATAAAATTGAGATATAGCACATAGTGCAATGACATGTGAATGGTATATAATAAATACAGATATTTGTTATTTGTGTTCAGCACCTATTAAGGATGTGTCTGGGTTCCAGGCAATACAGACACTCAAGGGTATGTTTGTATTAATGATTTAATATTTCAGTCAGAGAAGATTTACCACAAGCAGATTACCACAACAGATTACCACAACAGATTATTGTGACATTATTGTAATAATTATAACTATATAACTAACTGTTCATGTTTTAGAAAAGAATGTGGGTGTAAAACTGGTGGACTGGATTATTATTGTTATTATTTGTATGGCAGCAAGCTCAATTGTTTCATATTTTATTCATACTTTGCCTTGTACTTTGGTTTAAATATACTGTTTTCACATATGGTAAGGTTACATGCCTAAGGTTAGGTATTTATTTTCATTTTTTTTTCTGAGTTTTTACCACATTGAATAACCAATGGGCTGTGCAGAAGGAAAGAAGAAGACTGGGTAGTTTGATATAATTTTAGATTTGATTTTGCAAACTCTGAGATGGCTCAGATTTACTTTATCTAAGCTATTCAATAGAGTCTTTTTCACTTCTTTTTATGTGGAAGAAATTCTCAGCATGTTTCCTTTTCAGTTTGAAAAGCATCTGTCTATCCCATAACTGGCCTTTAGAAAAAAAAAAATCTATTTTCAATGGTTTATCTATTTATTTTACCAACTATTGAAGTTGAAGGTATGAAGAAGTGAGAAGAAACTCTTTGGGTTATGGCTCCCTCTATACTGGAATTTGATAACTACCACTATTGTGTGGCAGTTCAGATTTATTTCTTTTCTTCAAAGTAGATTGTGCTCCAATTCTTTTCTTTCCTTTTAATTTTTATTTAGACTACTATGAAGCTATGGATTGTTAGGTGTTCAAAGGACCTGTTTTTGTCAGCAATTGCAGCTTTTGATGCGTTGGATATTTTTCAGAATTCAAATACTTTGCATCTGCAGTGCACTTCGCAAACTTGAGCGATTTAGCTGCCTTCTTCATCACTTCATGGTGAGACTCAACAACGGGGCCAAGCCTGGGGCTGCTGGAGAAGAGGTTGGTCTGCAGCCAGGCCTGTTGGCTCTGCTGTAGAGCATGTCCCATGTCCTGCGTTCTTTGAGTTGTACAAACTTCTTTCCAAACTCATTTTGACAAAAATATTGCATTTGCCTCCTTAGAAAAAAAAAATGCAAAAGGAGCTCATTTCAGAGATGGGATGAGTTTTAGGCTTAAGTAGATAGGAAGTTTCTCAGTCATGGAGTTAGAGTGGCTCCGGTTTAAATAATGTGGAAAATTTTGTTTTCTTCTTTTGCTTTCCATTTGATCTTAATCAATTCCTTGCTAAACTAGAAGAGTTGCTGTTTATATTAGAGTTTTTATTCTTTTTGTACTCCATTTAAAATGCAATTCTAGTAACTCTCACTTCCCACATTTAGTACACCATTAAAATATTTACATATTCACCACACAGTTTTGATATGAAGATTGTTGAGATTAAAAATGTAAGTCTGTTTAATTATAGTTTGGGGTTTTTTGTTTGTTTGGGGGTTTTTTGCTTGTTTTTTCAGTAGCCTTTCAGCACTGACATAAATGTAGAGAAAGGTGCCCCTTTCAGGACCCATCATAATTATTTAATAAGAGCAAAGAAAGGATATAGAACTGAAAGGTACCTTGAATGTATGTAATGAAGGTAACACAGTATCATGCTTTAAGTACGAAATAGTGTTCGGTTACAAGAATCACTATGGTGCTTTCTTGTCAGCTTAACAAAACAGGTAATTACGAACTGTGATTGCATCTGGGCATCCTTTCTTTGTGTGGAAAGCTACTCACCAGTCCTGTATTTCCCATGACATGTAACATTTTCTGTATGCAGTAATTTATGTTGTTAAAATTCATAACTCCACAAATTCCCAGGTATTGTGACCTCATTACAACTGCACTGAAAAGAAAAAGTGATAATAACTCATTCATATCTCTGACCGCAGGCTACCTTTTTTGTTCAGTCTGCCACAGCATGATTTTTTTCTGGTGTTCTGCTATATTATGATTTGATATATTCAAAATGTTCATAATTTACAGCCTGCTTCACCCCAACCTTCTGTACATTCTGTAAGCATTTTTGATAATCTACCAGGATAATGTGTTATTTGCTAGCTAAACTTCCTAAGGCATAGAGTGCAAAAAAACAAAATTGAGGGAAACACTTCATTTCAGCATACAACTAGTAAATTAACAAAGTTGGAGAAGGATGAAAGATCATAGAATCACAGAATGCTTAAGGTTGGAAGGGACCTCTGGAGATCACCCAGTCCAACCCCCCTGCACACGCAGGGTCACCTACAGCAGGTGGCTCAGGACTGCGTCCAAGCAGGCTGGGAAGATCTCCAGAGAAGGAGACTCCTCTCAGTGCAGTTTCAAAAATCTGTTTTAATTAAGAATTTGGGATAAAGGAAACAAAGAAAAGTTGCATCAAATGTGTTTCTTAACAGTTCATATAGTTTTGATTATAGCAATAGTGAAGTTGCCATATAGATAGTTCTGATTCCCTATCCAGTCCCTGCAGTGAATACACAGGACAGAATTTTACAGACTTAATGGTACTTGTTTCTCTGCATGTCTTTACATATGTATTTTAGAAGCAATTCTAGGAGTATTGTGCACAAATAAATACATCAAAAAGAATCAGTGTAAAAATAATAAATCTCATTTAGGATTTTTTGTTTAAAATTCACATTCTTGTTTATAAACATATTTTAAAAGGTTTCTTAAATGTCTGTTCATCTTTGTAACAAGAAAAATATTATAAAGAATGCCTATTTTTGCTAGAGGATCTGATATGCTGAGATTTCATAAGACAGCCATAAACTGGAGATCTTTGCAGAAGAAGTGTACGCTGAATTTTGCAATTGCACTTTTGTGCATGATAAGTATTTAAAATCTAAGTTAAACATTCTTCATCACAGCTCCTTAGGAGAATTTTTGCCCCAGTTAGGAAGGTACACAGCTGGATTCAGCATTTTTAATCACCAAGTCCCTACCTTAGTGGTCTTAGCACTGTACCTTCTCATGGCTGTACCTAAACCTTGGATAAGCAAGGTCTCTTCTCCCTGTTAATGGGAGTGAGCCCCATACCTAGTTGCTGAAAGGACTGTATATGAGTAGAGAAACTGAGAAAATTAATTTTCCCAGAGCCTGACAGTCAGTTAAACTGACCATTTTGTTGCTTGAGTTTCTCTTCCTGTTGCTTAGCATAGTTTCCTGTAAAATCAGATTTATTTTCTGTAGCAGAGAGAAGCTGCTAATAGGTGATTAACAGTGTCACAGCTGCAACAACTGAATTACACTTTTATAGCCTAAAACAATTAGACTTTCCTGATCATCGTTCAGCGTCAGATCCGTGGTATCAAACACGGACTGAGAGCAGGTCATGGCTGGAAAGTACAAGTTTCCAGCCACAAGTACACACCCATCAGACCATTCCCTCCTAGCATCCCACGGTCATGTTTCATTTTCAGATCATCCTAAACTTCTGTTGTTCCCTATCTAGTCCTTAACCCATGTCTTAATGTATTTCCTGGAAATGAGAAAATTCAAAACCGTGACAGTTTCAAATAATGGAAATTAGGAAAGACCAGTTCATTTCTTAGCAAGGCTTTGGTCTCTTCTGAAATTGAACTTGGAACAATCATATAGTCTTAAATTGTATTTAGTTTGCCATACAGAAATAGGCATGCCATAACACAGCTTGTTTCAGTAAGTCCAGTCAGCTGCAAAATAATTTAGAGTTCCCCTTTACAAAACATTATACCCTGTGCGTATATTGCTATTTTTACCACTGAGTTTTAAGAAATAACAGATAAGCTGAATCTTTGTTTACCAGCCTACTTCTCTGTTGGTTTATTGTGCTACATTGCTGTGAAATGTTGACATAACTAAGCCATCTTAAAGTAGGTTAGCTCAGGTATCAGCAACAGGGTATCTACAGCAGCATAGCATGTGGAGTAGGCTAGGTGCTGAAATGCTGACTCCTTTTTTTTTTTTTTTTCTAGCCCTTTTTTTGACTTTCTTGCTTCCTCAGCGGGACTGTTAAGGATTCTGGGCTAGATAATGTAAAACTGGCAGCTGTAAAACAGAGATGTACTGCAATATAGAGCTTGATTTGTATCACCAAGAAAGTTTCCTCAACATGAAGTGTGAGTGCTTCCTCCTCCTCCTTGCAACTGAGATTTTGAACTCCCCCCTCTCAGACCAATTTTAAACTTGGCATTTCTTATTCATCAGCTGCTTACCCAGGTGCTCCCCCCTCACTTTCAAATGTGGTGACCAGTACATGCGATTTAGCCCATTTATCTGATTATGTCTTTTTTTATACCCACAGACAGCTTAAATGAAAAGCGTCAGTGTAAGAGATTTTGAGACATAAAAGCTTGAAGGACTTTTCACATATATACTTCACTTCACTTCCCCAAGGTTTTGTTTTGTTTTTTAACTGCAGTTTTGAAGGCCAGGGGCAGCGGTATGGATCAGTGACATCATCTTCAGATATTTTAGGGACAATGGAAGTTGATGATTTAATTCGGAAAAGCAGTCACTAAACAGTGCTTTATTAAGCAATTCCTGTAAAAAGATGTAAATGTAGAGCATCCAATTGACAAAATAGCCAGTTATTTTGTAATTTTCCTGTATGTTCACCCATGAACCTGGGGGAATCTCAAAAGCAGTTTGTCTTGACTGCATCTATCACAGAGGAAAGGTCAGCAAGTGAGCAAAACATGGCAGTGTGAAACAGAAGTCAGAACTGATCTTTGTTTGCGCTATTCCCTGCATGCTGAAGAAGCTTTGCTTAGATTTTTTGTTTGATATCTAGGCCAAAGTAGACAATCTGAAGTTGCGGTTGCCACCACTAACCTATACTTGACGTGCTTAGCACAGGTGATGCTTACAGTCTTGAAACTCTTTAAACATTAATCTTTCCTTCCCTGCAGATTTTTAAATGTGTGATTTGACAGGAATCAATACAATGGACAAAGCAACAATAGTCCCATTTCTTGACATTTATCCACAAGCATAACTGTATTTTCATGAAAGCATTTTTCTAAAGCAATGGGATTTTGCCTTGGCTTTGTGACTCTGCTACAGCTCAACATCTCTCATTGCTGTAATATGTTGTGTCAAGCTTCAGAAACATTAGGTTTCCTGACATGCTCTTGCTACTTGGTTTTTGACGTATTATCCCATGAGGTAAATGAGCAAAGTGAACTTGGCATATCCCCTGGTGGCTTTGTATCAGCATAATTAATTCTCAGCTTAGATCCTTTCACATACCGTCAGTACGGAAGCGGTTAGAAAAAGCAGGTATGCCGAAGGGCTGAGTGAAATCGAGATGGCAAAATGATGAGTGAAAAGTTTAAGATACAAGGAGTAGCTTTATTTCTAATTGTGTTAAGCTGTAAACATCCCTATAGCGAAGAGAATGTGCCCTAAAGTGATAGTAAGTCAAGTAGACTCAGGAAGACCCTGAAACACACACTAACCAAACTCTGTACCACGCTGGAAAAATCCTCCTGGCTATTCCTTAAAGGTCATCTGCACAGATGTATGATATCCAAACGACAAGATCCCAAGGCTCAGAACTGAGGTTCCTTAGAAAAGCACGTTGGTGTTTTAGTCCAGGTTAGAATCCTCTTTTAGCATTTCCTACGCAGTGAAGCCTAGTTTGTTTTCTCAACTATTTTCTACATGTAATATAGTACAAAAACTAGTCTTTTTGTGAGTCTAGCAATACAACAGACAAAAAAAAAAAAAAAAAAAAAAAAAAAAAAAAAAAAAGTTGAAATATTCCCCCCAATTATCTCTCTCTCTTTTTTTTTTTTTTATCTTTATTTTGCAACCTGACTACACAGGCTGATTTTTACTATTTTGCATCTGCAGCATTATTGCAGCACTCCCTACTGACGAAGCGGGAAGCCAGACAGGGATTTTCCCTGCCTCCTAATTCTGCTCATACTAGCAGAGCTGCAGCTGTTTCATGCCAAGTTACACAGAGATACTTTCTGTGATGCTTTTCTGCATATCCAAATACTCAGCTGATGATTTTCATCTAGGCAATTCCTTATCAGTTACCTGATGTCCTCCTTTTAGTAATTAAACCGCCACACTTGTTAAGTCCAATCCAGATGTACAGAATTAATTCTTTTTAGGAAATGATTTAGGGCTGATAAAATAGTTATAATTTTAAGCTGTTGTGGAAAGAATTCTTTTAACACATAGATATATCCAGATTTCTCATGAAATGTTGATTTGGGTGGGGTAGCCTGGTGTGCATGAATTTTTGTTATATAACTCTTCTCATACATAGATCTCTGTAATGAAAACCCTCTAGATGAGTTCTGTAAGAAGACAGTATAGGCACTAAAGATATATAGAGAATGATGATTAACAGAATCTCCTCCTCTCCTTCCTCCCTCCATCCATCTGGAACAAAACTGTGGCATAACAGAGAGATACATGTTACTTATTTTCTGTCATTATGATCCCGATGGATTTATTCAGAATCCCTGAGAGGTTTCAGAACAAGCACGTTTTGATTTTTTCTGTTTAAATCTGTCAGATAAATATTTTTGGCTCATATCTCAAAGTATGGATTAAGATTTTCTTTAACTCTAGGCCTCAGCCCTATTGACTGTAGGGTCAATAGCAGCTTTTCTGTATGTTAAAATGTCATCAGTTCTAAATATCATATCTTACTACCTTCCAGGAGTGGAATCTGAGGGTTTCCCAATATTCATTGGATCACAGCACTGAATTTAGCCCTTAAAGGCATTCAGTGTCATTATGCTTTTAAATGTGAAAGCGTATTGGGTTCCTGCTTGGAGATCTTTTACTGACAATAATTGAGACATCTCACAGAAAAATGAGGTTCCAATACATTTAATTTAAAATCACTAGTACATTCTTGAAATGTTTTTCCTAATAGCAAGAGTTATGCATGCCAGCTCACACAATTGTGAAGTGCAAATATTTTGATTAATACCTGCCTTAGATGAAGTATATACCTTAAGCATTTGTTCGACAGTTTGGAATTTAATAAGGATATGTGTTTAAACTGTTGTGATAATTGAATTCTATTTTTTTTACCTCACAGTTTTCTCTCCCTTCATTTTTAGAGGAGTACAGTTGGCTTATGCCTCAGGGAATGAGGAGGTTAATGAAACACAAAAGGAACATATTTTCCGTCATTAAACTATCTATGAACCATGAAGCAAAGAGCTAAATATTTCTACAACAGCTTAATATAGCAATATTTATTCTCTACATGTTTATAACAGCAGTGTTGTGAGTTTCCTATATGAGTGAGTTTTCCAGTGAGTTTCCTATATTCAAAACCACTGCATGAAAGCTGTGACCCAGATAATTATTTCTCAGTGACTTTAAACATGGGGAGTGTGCAGTCTTTGAGTGACTAACCACAACCATGTGTTTAAGAGCTGCTATTACAAATCTAGGGCTTGTCTTCATAAGTTAATACCCCTTTAAAAATATTTTATTTTGGCAATAAACTTTTTGTTTAGCACTTTTTGTGCTACTTTAGATTATATTCTACATTGTTTTACATAATGTGTGGATACCTAATGTTTATTCTTTTAGGATTTCTAAAAATAAGGACTGGATTTTTCTCTGATTTTTTTCTAGTATTGAGATGAACTCTAAGCATTGCCACCTAAAAGTATTTATCAGTGCCCTAAATTTCTGCCAGTGCGTAGCCTCTAACTTTGTCATGATGTTGGATGTCTTTCGCAGTTGATTCTTTTTCCAAGGCAACCCCTTCTCACAGCAGTGTTTTGCAGTGGCACAAACTAATTGTGGCAGCAGGTAGGCATCCTGGTGCTCCTTGTGCTACCTTCGGATGTACAACTTCCTGGGAAATTTTTGCATTGCAGTGCCATGCTGTATCAATATTGGTTTCGAGGTATTAAAGGGGTTTAGGATCAAATTCTCTCCATTTTTTTCTTTCCATATCTTCTCTACATTTTTCTTTACGACTACCCCACACTGAACCAAACTTACCTTGTAACCACTTTACTGAACTGACTTTCAGATTTTTTTTTTTTTTTAATCAACTGTGCTACATTGTTCCAGAGTATATGGCCAACTATCTTCTTCATTCCAAGGAACTACCACAGCAGCAGAAGGTGCTAACTTGGAAATGAGATCAGTAAATGAAAGCCCTCAAATGCTACAAGCTTTTACAGACCAGCTATATACAATTGCATAGTAGTTGTGAGCCCATAAAATATTCACAGGCAAGGTGTTACAATGAGATTGCAGTGGAAATCCACAGTAAGCGTTGTTATCATGCACTGACAACAAGTTGCAAGGCCATTAATGGTGTTCTGATCCTCAAAATTGTGACTTTAGGCAGCAAGAAGAGAAGAAGTGGATTCAGTGGTGTTGCCTTCCCATTGGAGAGTCTTGTGGGCCTAGACTGTACTTTGTATACTAAAGCAGAAAAATGGATGAGAGAGAATTCATTCCTTTTTGAGTAAGCACAAGATGACTGACAGACACTGAATAAAACTATTGCAACATCTGAAAATTCACAAAACTTGGCCAGATCTTAACCCACGAAATACTGCTACTGTTGTTATAACACACCTCAATAATCGTCATGTTTTCTTCTGCCACTTGTTTCTTCACAGAGAAGATCTGCTGGAGCACAACAGCAAAGAAAGGCAGATACAGATTGACTGTGGCATATGTCTTTCCTCATTAGAACATAAGCATGAGCACATTGTGTGGAACAAAAGTTTTGTACCACACCTGCTTTACTACCAGCTAAATAAGAGGGGGACCTCCTTTCTTTTTCTCTGTGTTAAGACAAAACCTCTTTTCTTAAAAAACGTGAGCGATCAGATCCATGAAAGTGTAAATAAATGTTTGTTCAGCAAAGAAAATGTAAAATGGATCTCAGTCCATAGGAAGAAGAGCAGTTGATGCTGTTTCATTCTTACTCAATAATTTCCACCTGTTTCTTGAACCTACATGCAGAATGCAAGCAATTTTATACTTGAACTTCTGCTCTTGAATAGAATTTTTTTTTGATAAATCACTGCTATCAGTGAGTTTGTATTAGTTTATTTGCACTAGTATACACTAGTATAGTTCACGTGTCCAGATACTGAATTTTTTCCTGATATGCTTGATGTTTTCAGCAAATTATCTTGAATGGTGCTGTTCCATATGTCTTTTACCATGTTTTCTATGTTTGCAAATGTTTAAATGTTTCACTACATTAGAAGCATCTGTTAAAGTGGTTTCTTTGGGAATCCAGGCTTTTTTGGTTGACTTACTTTCTGTTACTTTTTTTTTCTTAACTAGACTTCAGGGACAGATTTGCTGGGGACACAATGTTTTTGGCATGCTCCACACTGTAGGTTGTGATTGATTAGCAATTTGTCAGCCTGTGTACCTTCTTTTACCACATACATGCCCCAGAAACAAACTGGCTACCTTGAAGAAAATATCTTATTTCTTTGGCATTTATAGCAGGGAGAGAACTGTTTGGAGGATATGATGAGACACAGAGAGAGAGAGAAATATTGGGGTAGTAAAAAAAGCTTTTTTTTCTTTTTATTTTTTTTTCTGCTTTTGTGGTATGGGGAGTTGTAAGTGCTTTCTTCTCCATCTTTCTCTGTCTCTCTCTCTTTTTTTTTTTTTTTGAGTTTCAAAGAGCTCCTGAGACTTTGCAGGCTCTGTGTCTTCCAAGTTGCCTTTTTCAATGAACTCATCATTACTGTGCAATATTAGAGTGCCTTTCTCTGCCTTTGTAGGAGTCTCCCCCACCCATGGTCTGGTACCGAGTCTTTATAGAAGGCAGCATTTAACACCACACAATATCAGCATTTGACAAAGCAGTTTCTTTTTGCTTCCTTTGGCTTCTTGCTTCACAGCTATCCTTTTGCCCTGTTCTGAAGATCATCCCTGCAGTTCTTGTAGATTTTGTCCCTTCTTTGAAATGTCCACATGAATATCCATATTCCCGCCTGATTTCCTGCAGACAGACCTTTGCGCTTGTCCTTTTGCTCTCAGCCTGGAAAAATCCAGGCCTAAGGCTTATCTAGAGCATTAGTAAGGCTTTACACAGACGTGCATGTGCTCTGATAACTTAGGTGAGGAGGGGACACTTGCTGTGAGTCTTGAAACTCATGAATTTATAGCTCTGTAATCCTTGAGTAGCGGCGTCAGAAAATCTGGCTGGTGCTATTGCAGAGCCTGTGACACTGGCCTGTTGGTGCTAGGGAGCTGTTTGGGCTGAAAGACACAGACTACCACAGTGCAAAGGTGATGACTGAAGGCTCAGGAAACCCAAGAATTGCTATTACTTTAGTTTCAGAAGGTCAGGACTCTGCTGTTGGGACTGGCACTTGACTAGGATGCATGGATGGCCTACACTGACAGAAGATGCTTTAGAGTGGAGCATGTCTGGTGTATTTTGGGGAAGACATCTCTCTCAAGATAATTGCTCAAATAATTCTCAGCCTAGATTTCTCTCTCTACATGTCCTTCATAATCTTTCTATTGGGGGACTGTTTGAAACCAGCCCCCAGGCTGCTTGTGTTCCTGTCCCACTGATGGCAGCTCTTTTTCAAAGGACATTTGTAGCAACTGTTTAATTCTGTGGGGGGAACAGAAGCCTTTGAAATGGATGCAGTTCTGGTGAACTGTCAGAAAAGAACTTTTTCTTTTTTTAAAAAAAAAAGCAGTTTTCCTGTATTTAGAATATTGTTAGCATTTTACATAATTTAAACAGTTGGGAAGTCATTCTTTCTTATTTGAACGCTTCTTACTGTGACGAGTCTTGCAGCAGAGCCATGAAAGGAGTAGAAATGTTTCAAAGTAACCCAGCTTACTTTGGCAATACTGAATTCTGTGAAAAGGAGGTGATCTGAGGGGGATTAGACCGTGCTCATGCTGCCCTAAAACTATTAGAGAACAGCAGCAAGCAGGAAAGTTGCTCTAAGAAAGGCCTCTCTTCTTTCCTCCCACTCCCTTGTTTTTTTCCTCTTTGCCATTTCTGTTAGACAGGTCTACCCTCAAAGTGCTGCAGACAAACGTGAAGGTTGTCATGGTTTTCAGGGCATTCAGTAGTTTTGAAAGCTGCGGGTGAAATTATGAGGAAAGAAGGGGTCCCAGGAATTTCAGCTATTAGTGATTTTGCTAGAATTATGAGTAAACAGAGATGATCTTAAAAAGACTGGACAGTTGCCTAAACGTAGCTCCATATTCATGGGAGCCTGTTCAGCAGGATGCAGAATCTGACGTCTGAGGGCCCTCAGCTATTTTCTTATGACTCAGTGTGCTTAAGGTATTTGTGTATGGACTGAAGGGTGATCCTTGTCTTTTTGCTCTGTAAATAGGCCAATATTTTTAAAAAAGAAAAGCTTTGTCAAAAAAAAAAAAAAAACCTACAAAGGGCTACTATCTAGCTGATTATCAATTTTGTCACTAAAATTGAGGAATCTTCTCTTCAGAGTCTGCTTATCTCAGAAAACCTGGCCTCCTGAAGGGAGCTTCTAACTGTAGATTTGCAAAATTATATTTCAGTTTACTAGAAGCTAGAACAGCACAGTAGTAGAAGAGCAGTTGAAGCCCAGTGCCAGTCATCTACATCTCTTACCTTTTTATTGATGTATTTGCTAAGAAGTTGCTAAAGGTGGGTACTTAACATAGAAGATATATAAGAGCCAAGTAGAAAAAAATGCCTGTGCGGGAATTGAAGAGAGGATAGAGAGGGTTAGTTAGGTAGTAATATCCTGGAGAGTGATATTTGACTCAAATCTGTTATCCCAAATTGCTTGGTTATCATTTTGCCTGATTTCAAACAAAAGTCAGTAGTGAGAGAAGTGTGTTCTTCATTTCTATGATGATACAAGTCGTGGTTGCCATGTCTCGCATGCTGAGAAACAGCTCAGATTCACCCCAGATGACTTCAGGAATCTAACTGGCATCCTCAAATTTTGAGGTTAGTCATCCCATCTCCTTCTGTAGACAGTGGGATAGAGAACACAGGAACCTCTAGAATATAGCTTAATTAGCGTGATTTTGGTTTCTGGAGGATCCTGGCTCGATCAGCCTTCAAATTAAACATCAAACTTGGACATCACGGTAGGATGAATTCTGGCATAAGGAAACTTTTTGCAAGGCCAACCATTGGTAGTGCTGGGCATTGGGTACATGCATCCAGCCAGCATGTCCTTTCCATTTGGAAAATAGTACCATTTAAACCTTTATCTTTTTTTTTTTTTTGGTGGTGGTGTGTAATTAAAAGCTGCTTTATTTAGCCAAAATAAAAAATGGCTTTTAAATGAATTTTTGCCAAAAACAACCAACCAACCAAAAACAACAACAAAACCCAACACATTAATTAGATGTAATTTAGTTCTTTCCTCTGGTTATCAGTTTCAATATTGCATATTCACTTGAGTTACCCATTCAAAACAGATATACTCTCAGCCTTTAATGTTTCTTTGACACTTTGTCCTTGTTCCTGTTTGTGTCCTGGAAGAAACTGCAGTCAGTTATGTACAGTCTGATTTGATGGGCTCAAAAGCTCCTGAACAGATGAAGCAGTGAGCTGACCCCTCCCTAATACCTTCCTTTGTAGTAGCACCTGTGCAGGCCCTTCAGTATTCAATGGAAATAACTCCTAGATTAATATTCATTCTTTCTTCCCTCATTCACACAGTCTTAATACAAGGACTTACATTTTCATAAAAACGTAGATGTCAAAAAGTGAATTGACTTAGCACTTAAGGGCAAAATATGACATCTCTTGCTGTGGAAAACTCTAAATTTCCTCTGTTGTATGGTAAAGAGAAGAATCACTCTTATATGCTTATACTGACCTTCCTTTTATTTATTTTGAATGCAGCTCTGTGTCATTGCTGGAGTTTCAGCATAAGTGTGAGACTAAAGTTTTGATATCAAGCCAATGGCAAAATTTTCTTTGTGGAAGTCATCAGGCAGATTAGATGCTTGGAAGCATTTTAAGAAAACGTAAAGGAAATAATAGCATAACAGTTCTTGGTACAAGTACTTATACCAAGAAAATGATATAAATTTAACAAGAGAATGTTAAAAGAACAAGGTCTACTTTGCCTTCGAGTAGTCAGTCACAGTTCCACATCAAATGTCTCCTTTTAATAACAACTCAGTCTTGCTGTCATTGCCACATTTTTCTTGATACAAACATTTCAGGACTCAAGAAATAGAGGATTGCTTTTTATTATCTTTAGAAATGCATTTGGCATAATTTCAAATTGATAGATTTTATGATAAAAAGACCTTCTATCCCATCTAGTCTTTTCTCTTGCCAAGGTCTTGCCAATATTGTTTGTTATTTGATGATTCTTTTTTAGATGGACTGACTCAATTCGATATTTAACCTTAGTTTTCATTGCTACAGTGCTTTTCTTTTGTTAGTGTTTGGCAGCAGAAAACAGATTAAATATATTTAGTATACAAAATTTAAATAAAATAGGAATAGCAGCTGTCCAGTATACCAGTGTAGCTTAGCATAATGAGCACTAATAAATAAGATAACAAGTCTATTAGCTAATATTAATTCTCATACAATGGTTGCAAATAAGTTTAGCACAATACAAAGGAATTTAATGGTTTGAAAGACATTAGTCTGACAAGTTTAGTAATACTTTTTTTTTAGTTTTTTAGTTTTAGAGATATGAATCCTGTTATTTTTGATTATGTCTACTTTTATCTCCTAAAACACCCTCTTTGATGTATACATTTTTGCATTTTTTTTATTTATAATGTCCTCTGCTAGTCACAATCAGTCTTTTTTTTTTTTTTTTTTTTTTTTTTTTTTTTTTGTATGGACCTTTGCAACCATTTCTGTCAATATTCTCTACACTTTCTCAAATTCAGCAATATGGAGGAACTTCAAATTGCATAAATGGTATTCCAAGAATAGTATCACCAGTTATATGAGTGAAGCAAATCAATTATGTGAATATAGCTGCCTATGACCAAAATCTAAGATTTCATAAGAATTGCACTGGACATGCTTCCCTGGGATATTACTTTTACCATTCTTTTCTCTTCAGGACCTACTCTAACTTTGGGAAGGTGTAGTCAATCTCGTACCGTGCGTTTTTCAAGATATTTTGCTTAGGTGTTGTTATTTCTTATTTCACATGTAGTGTGAAATTGCAGTTGAACCATATAGTGTTCACATATAGTGAACAATGGCAGTTTTGAGTCGGAAAGTGATGTGCAAGCTATTTTTCATTGACCAGTTTTGTTTAACACTGTCAGTGATGCTGCAGTGGAAGCCTTGGAGGACAATTCCAGTGAAAAAATGATATTATACAATTTTGTAAAGCTGAGGTGCTATAAAATTTAAGGAAGACAGCTTTAGGGAGATAAATCCAGAGAGTAAGGATGCTATATAATTTGATGAGGTTGACAATTACTCTAGAAGGAAAACAGAGTGTTTTTTTACTATAAAGTTTGGGGTGTTTTTTCCCTGAATTCAGTATGTTTTAAATGCAATCTGCTCCATTATTCCTTCTCTTTACCCCCCAGGATTTTGTATCCTCAGGAGCACAAATTCTCATATCTTGAAAGGCTTGTCAGAAAGCCCCTCTCAGTTTAGACAGAATGGAGGGGTTCTGTCCCTGTTGTGTCTAGCTCTTTCATCTCGTAAGACAACCAGGGAGGAAAAAAAAAGCCCATTTCTGGTGTTTTACACCCTCTCTGGATTTAGTAAATGTAGCTATTTTGTCAAATTTTTGCAGAACTATGTTTTAATACCGTACTCTGTCATATTCAGTTATTTCTTGCAAAGCTATGAACTGCACTGGTTTCCTGGCTGAGCAGATACTGCCTGCCTGCTTGAGCAGAGTTTTATTCAGAGGGTAATTGTCAGTGCACATGCAGTCAATTGCAGAAAGCTTTCCTGATTTCATGGTATAATGTCAGATGATAAGTCATGTTACTGTGAGTTGCTGAATGTATTTCCTCACCTCTAAATATTTTACAGTCTTATAGTAGAAACTAAAGGTAGGCTTTTGTGGCTTCAAAACTGTCCAGTAGAGAGACTCAGCAACAATGGAACACACATATATTTATATATGTATATGTATGTGTGTCTGTATATATATATATATATATGTATATATATACGCCTTCTTTTCCTAGCCATGTGCAAAAGTTGGGTTTAATATAGCTTTTTTGAATATTTTTCAAAATATTCAGATATTATAGTTGGGTTTTTTTTTTTTGAATATTTAAAATATGCTCACCTAAGAAACCTGCGTGTTTCCTAGTGGGTTGAGAAAGTTCGTAATCTATTGCATAGTATTTTCTTGCCTACCTGCTATCTCTGTTTCTAGAGTTGGGAGCTGGTTTCTATGCCTTTGGAGTTCGGATTTATATGGGCCCACACTTTCTCTTCAGCTCTAAGTCAAGAGACACCCAGCAGCCCACTTGGGAACATGTATATTTTATGTCTAGATGAAAGCAGGTTTCTTATACATCTATTATGCACTTGAGTTGGTGTGACAGGTTGCTGCCATTCTGAAGGTCTTTGTGCGGAAAGTCCTTTCAGTGATTGCCAGCAAGATTTATATTTACATTTTACCATGTGGAGTTTGATATAGGCAGTCAATACAAGGATCAGTCTGGCAAACACTGTGCAAACTGAAACTTTTTTTGAATTTCATGGAAGATTTGAGTGTAAGTTGAATGCAGCCTTAAAATGTTCCAGGTTGTGTCTAATATCAGAGCAGAAATAAATAGTCAAAAAGAAGTAGTCATGGTAATTAGAATTTGCTGGGATGAACTATTACCAAATCTAGTAATGCATGCAATTTTTAAAGTAGTTCTAATTTAACTGATGAAATGAAAAAATTTTAGAGCAAATGCTTACACTTCAATCAAGCATGGCATCCATAGTAATTGCTCTTGGGACTTACCAGAACAGCATAACATGGTCAGCTTTAAAAGCTTCTTTAACAGTATAACTGACTCTTAGAATTTTTCAGTGAGGTCATAATTAATTGCACTTGTGTGAAAACCATGAAGACAGGAAGATCAGATCTAGCGCCTTAGCTTCTCTGAGCTCTCACATGAAAACTTCTACAAGAGCCTCCTTCTGTGTAGTGCAGGTCTTGTGCAAACCCTGAAAAAACGACAGTAGAAGGAGCTTGGGAGCACCGGTAGGAGATGTTGCCTGGAGAGTCACCAGTTTGAATTTTGCAATCTTTAATCTAAGTTCCTTAGTGTGTAGACTGGAAGTTGAGAGACAAATGTTGGGTTAAAGAGACCACCAACAATTTTAAAAGAATGTGTAGATTCTAGATAAAAAGCAGAAAAAAAAACTTTCCAAAATGAAATATCATTTGCAAATTGGAGATGTGGGTTTTATAACCATATAAAAAATAAAGAAGATTTTTTTGCTAGATTTTTTTTTTGTCTGGAAGTTGCCTATATTCACATTTTTGTCAAATTTTATCTGTTCTATATTGTGATTTAAATTATTTCTTTGTGTTGGTTTCTCCTTATTTGTCTAAACAAGAAACCAACCATTTCTTGTTCATATTCAGAGAAATTATCTGGTATGTTATTCCACAAACTGCATCTCTCATCCTTCAAAAAGATCTGTGTGGGCAGATGATTTCACCTAAATAGAGCTTTTTTTTGGAAGTCAGGGGGCTCTATGTGGGTGTAATGATCTACATTTATGCACCTGTGGACCTTAAGATGGAGGCAATTTAAGACATTAGAAGTTTTATTTGCTTGAGTACTTCAATTAGCTTTAATAAAGGTATTCATGGTAATAAGCACTGGGCTCAGAGCTGTTTGCACAATCATCCCCTATAATACTTAAATGATAGTGCAATTCTGACACTTTTGCAACTGAACTTTTGGGTTTTTTTAGAATAAAAAAAGAGATGCAGCTGCAAATCTGTGTCTAAATACACAGATGCTCAACCATGTAAATATTTGTTGAGAAGTGTTTTGCACAAAGAGGTGCTGCTTCTTTTCAGATCCCAGCAAAAGAGGCACCAAGACTCTCTAGAAAGATAGTTATTTTGTTAATATCACAGAGGAGGTGCTAACAAGTTATAAAATCTTGTGTCCATTCTGATGCTGGGAACCCCAAAATGACACAGCATTGGACAGACCTCTGGTAAGACACAGCACCATGTGCAGACTTGCCAAATGTGTGGGTGGCACCAGCTCCCCACTCCCTCACACCCTTGTAGAGCCCTGCGTACAATACAAGTTCATTAGTCGTTGCTAGCAGTCAGACCTGGGACTTCCTTTTTGGAAGATCCCTTGGACAACAAGCCCTAATACTCTGACCATACTGATAGACCTACAGGTCCCGGGATCGGCACATGCAGTTGGCTGGTGACCAAAGTCATAACGTATTTCAAACAGGCAAAACACCACACTAAACATTGATCAAATACACATCTCTTAGGCGTAATACAGTTATACTGGCTTTGGCTCTTACGTGGATTAGGTCTAACTCCTCCTACAATAGTCTCCCAGGCCAACCACTACAAAAGGCACTAGAGCCCTAATATTTAGTGATTCACTAATCCTTCAGTTTCTTTCTCTGCTTAGGGAAAGCAACCAACCATGATTACTCCAATACCTGTTGGTAAACACATGCTCGACTACTGCTGACAGCAGTAATGTAAAAATGAAATCCTTATTACAGATCACCTTGCCATGTTATTTGACTTTGTAAGCAACATCTGTCCTTCTTTAAATTGAATGATTAAATGGAAATTGGCATTCTTAATATGTTTACCTTCCTTTTAATGAGGAACCCCATTATGAAAACTGAAGACAATACCATCTCCTATTCAGGTTTTTTTCCAGTTCATCAAAGAAAATACCCTTTCAATGTCAGAATTCCTCTGTGGCAGACGACACAAGGAGCTGCTTAATAACCACCCATGAAAGAGGGAATGGTTTAAAGTCAGTGAGAAAAGATTAAAGGCAAAAAATTTCAAACTGTAGGGCTTATCTAAGGCCAGAAAGTGCTTCAAGGAACCATCTACAGGATTGCAGTATATTGTACCGTCTGGTAGTGTATTGTATGAAGTCTTCCAGCAATCAGGGCTTCTCCTCCCCCTGCATCCTCCCTCCCTCCTTTCCTGTCACCTAGGCTTCATTGTCATAGTAGTCTAAAGACAATGGAAAGACATTTGCAGAGATTTTTGCTTTCATAGAACTTCTTTAGCCAATTTATGTCTTTCCACTGAAATTAAAAATGCTGTTGGTGGCAAAATATCCAAGCTAACTGCAGATTTGAATCACCCACATATTATTTCGCTAGCCAGTAAGTGCAGAGGAAAGTTAAACAAGTATAATGTATAAATAAAATCAGTGATAAAATGTGTGAGTACATGTGATGTCCCATGTTGTTGCCTTTCTTTTGCAATCTATCATTCTGTGATTTGAACGCATAGAAACGTTTCTGCTAAATTCAGTTTCATTAATAAGCTATGAACAAGAGCATAATCACAAAAACAGTCCGGCAGAGTTTGTGGCTGAGGTCCGTCAAGCTCTGAGTATGCCTTATGAAATGCTGGGCCTCTGTGTTCTCCTGCTTTCAAAAGCGAGTTAGGTTTGATGAGCAATTCAGTAAAGGTCAGTTCTGTGGTTATTTTTCTTCTGCTCTCATCTGGAGCTAGCAAGTCACTTAAAAAGCCATATTTGGTTGAGGTACTTTCACTGCAGCTACTTATTTCTTACTTCTCTCACTTTCACAGAATCTCCATGACTGCTTAATCTCATTTAATTCCTGACCCATACTGCTCGCTTTATGTCATGTAAGAATGTAAAACCTATGTTGCATTTTATAGTGAAAAAGCTTCTCTGAAATCTGCTTTCTTAGCCCACTGGAAATCTCTTGGTTTATATAATTAAAATTTATCTTCCTGATGATATGGATTATATTTTTTTAAGCTTTTTAAATTTTTATGTTTAATTGTAAGCAAAATGAAAAATGGTACATAAGCATCAAGACCATGCAATCATATAATATCTAACTATATATAGTGAGAATTACACATTGCCTGGAAATAAACAGACACTGTGGTAAGTTTTGATCTGTATCTCAGTAGGTTACAGTTTCTCCATGATTAATGTTGATAATATAAGGATCTTACTTAACAAGGCTAAACAGACTCACCAATCCTGTACATACTTAGCTGCAAAGGAAAACTAGAAAAAGAAATATGCAGATGTCTTAAAAATATTTTTATTGTATTATCAAAAATGCAAGCTGAAATATATAAGGCACTATAGCTTAATATATTTAGTTAGACAGAAGTTAGAAGTTCTTTTTTTATGTCTGCATGTTTAGACATACTTGAAATGCTTATTAACTTTTGATTTTACTTTCATCATTTTTTTAATTGGAAAAAAAATGCACTCAAAAATTATCAGAAAAACAGTTTGAAACAGAAGTTGAAATGGCAGTGAAGAGGTAGCATGAGTCTGTTGAGAATAAATTAAAGTCTCCTTCTCTGGAGACCTTCCCAACCCGCCTGGCTGCCGCCCTGTGCCCCGTGCTCTGGGTGTCCCTGCTGGAGCAGGGGGGCTGCACTAGATGATCTCTGGAGGTGCCTTCCAACCTCAATCATTCTGAGATTCTGCAATTCTGTGAAATTAAAACCACTTAAAAATGAAGGCTACTTGTGCTTTCAGATTACAGATAAAACATTTACTAGGAGTGTAACTTCTGGCTAAGTGCAACTACTTTAATATTCAATGGGAACAATGTCTTTTCTTCAGAATCTATAGGAATCCTCACAGTTGCTTCTTGGAGCTAAGTGTTATTTCTGTATTTTCAAGGACTACTGGAAATAGTAGAGACAGCCAGGTGAGGAGGTTAAAATACAGATAAAACAATTGGTTGGTGAAGCATGATACAAAACCAAAAAAGAAATGGGTTTATGTCTCACACAGTAGATCAAAGCAGTTTCATGTTCAAAGCTGATGCAGAGAAAATCACTTGTGGTCTAGAAGGGTTATTTCACGTTCTAGTGAGATGATGGACTTTGTGTTTCTTTTTCTTTTTTTATAAGAGCATTGAAAATTCCATTTAAGATGCAATTTGAAGCAACTTAAAGCAACTTACAATCCTTAACATGAGAACACCAATTTACCCTTGGAAAAAAAATAATGAAACTGTGAGCGATTTATCTTTATGGTACTCAGCTTAGGACTGATGGAAACTTTTTTAAGTGTTTGCATGTGTATCTTTCTGGTGTGCGTGTCACTTTTCTTCCAACTAGATAAAAAACTATAGAACAAACAGTAATATGTGATGGGTATTCACTGGAAATATTGTTTGCAGGCCCAGAGCTCAAAAATGCAAAGGCCGGAAGAAGGATCTGTTCCCTCAGTCTTCTGGAAGCTTTCCTTCTCCTTCCTTTCAAAGTCAAAATTTGGCATAGAAGTACTGGCAAACGTTGCCACCCTGTGCACTGGGAACTCCCTAAGAATTCATTTACCAAGCACGATTTTTCCTTGCAGTCCTCTTCATTTTTGAATTCACTGTACATTTCTAAGATTGCTTTTCTGAAGAAGTTAGCGGTAGATAATCATCTGCCTTATGATGGTGGTGGTCTCATGGCTGTATTTGCTTACTTCATGTGGAGTAACAGTGACATCCAGTGGTTGAATATCTTAGCCAGATGTATAAATCACTGTACCGAGCAGTATTTCAGTGAGTATATTCCTCCAAGTGTTTTCCTAGAGCTCTTTCCCTGTTCCTCTGGGTGGGAAGTTACGGAAAACACAAATAAACTTCATAGCAAATGAGATTTGACTTGAGACTTTGGGCACTGTTGTGCTGAAATGGACAAAAAATGTTTATGATTTTAAATCCAAAAAAAGTATTTTCTTCATGTTCATTTGTGTGATTTAAAATCTGCTCATGCAGCAGCTGAGATTTGTCACTCCTCATGTAGTGGCTGGCTGAGTTTTGCTCTCTGTTTCAAGTGCACCTATGCAGCTGTGCACATGAAAAAAGACCTTTTCCTTTGCCACCTGCTAAAGAGTTTTCTTGTAGTCTGAAGAGGGGGAAAAGGAGAAAATAGTGAGAAAAAATTTTCCTTTCTTTTCTTTGTTATGTAATATGGGCTTGTTCTAGTAACTGATTAAACTAAGGGGTCTGTTATTATAAAAAATCATCCCAGTAACGCCCTCATTCTGAGAATTCACTCATTCTGTATGTGCAACTTGTTGGATAGTTCTTTGCTTGTGAAAGCCCGAGTAAGGCTTTTTTATTGTTCATCTGATTCATCTGATTTCCAATCCAGTCAGATTGGAAAATCAAGTTACCTCAAATACAGGTCCTTCCCAACGTGTTACTGTGCATTCATTCTTTTTTTGGCCAGGCTTATTGACTTCTGTGTTCAATAGTTGGCCTGTTAGCTAGCTAAGTCAATCTAAATACTTTTTAATTATGTAACAGATTTCTTTTTTTTTTTCCCCAGTTAACTCTAAGTTCTGTAGTGGCCTCTTCATAAGCTTTCAGTATTAATAAATTTGCTGGCCAATAAGGGGAAAAAAGCTAGTGGAATCTTTTCCACACCCTCCATGCAAAAATTATACAATTTTTGATCCATCCAGTAAGGAACCTTCACTCTGAAATGCAAATCATTTGAGACCAAGTCTAAGCTTTGAAATGTTTGAAGTGCTGGTGTATTGCTTCTGAAGTAGATGGTGTTGGTCATTGCTAAAATAGTACTCAAAACAATTAAGATAGGTGGCAGTGCCTATGGAGTAAAAAAGAAATGTTGCTTTATGATCCTCCTTGGTGATGTAATGGAAGAAGTCAACACACAGAAAATCAAAATAGTCAATGTTTCCATAAGCCATATACATAAGCCATAAGCCATAATGTTTCAAGCCATATACAAGCCAAACCTGTGAGTTTTATCAACAGTTAAGTAAGTGGAAAACACGGATTTCATTTTGAGAAAGCAGTATGTTTTTGTTCTCTAACTTTTGTAGATTTTGTTGATTTTCTATGTATCCCCATGCTAGTAGTTACAGAGGGGATTCGTCATTGTTGGTTAGGTCTAGAGAGAAACTCTGGACATGAATACCTCTTACTGACCTCTCAAAATTCAGTGATTTGTCACCACACTGATCCAGGGTTAATGTGAACATTATCTTTCAGTCAAAGGCTTAGGACCATAAGATTTTCTTGAAGTCCCTCTAGGCTCTAAACAGTGGTTTTAACTGCCTGTGCAGTGAAGCATTTACTGTATAACATCAGAAATGTCTGATAAGACATGTCAAAAGTAGTTTCGGGCAATTCATATGTCTGTAAAAGCCTTGGTAAGTGTGCAAACTGATTAAAAAAAATTTAACCCTCAGATTCACACATTTTGATACACGGTTTAATAATTTATAGCTATCTTTCCATTCAAAATTTAAGGTGAAAAAAAAAAAAAGACACTCTTCATAGGTTCATTTTTTATTTGGGTGTAAGTTATTCAGTGCAGACAGGTAAGTAAGCTTCTAGGGAGATGCATTTCAAGGCAGATTTCTGATTTGTGAAAAGGGAGAAGTGATTGGTTTGCTCCAGTGCTTCAGCTGTAGATGGAGACATCTGTCTAATGAAATTGCTTTAACATGAGATCTACAAGAAGTTTCTTTACAAGTACTTCAGCGTATATAACACATAGGAATTATGGATCACATAAAAACTACTGTAAAAATCTTTTTTTTTTATTACAGTTAATGAAATGCTATGAATAAAATTAGTTTTCTACCTGCACTTAATGTATTGCTGGTTAAGCTTATGTTTCACTTAAAATGTTATTGTGAATTTTCTTCTGATTTAGAAATCAATTACAACAGTCCAATACTACATTTATTTCAAAGCAATTTAACCTAGGTAATCTAAGAAGAATCTCTTCAAACTTGAAAAAAAAATAGATTTTGCATTTAAAAACAAAATAAAACTGCAGTACAAAATAAAAACTGGCAAAAAGTAATCTGGTTTCTGATAGTTCTACTGAAAAAGCTACATAGTTCCTTCAAATTTGTAAATTACATCTTTTGTATTTTGAAGCACAAGAATCTTAAAGTTATTTTTTGAGAAGGCTGAAAAGCAAAGGCTAGAAAGATGATCTGTTTTGCTTCTGTGCCCATAAGGTTGAGTCCCAGAAGTTACTGTGCAGGCAAATCATTTTATCTTCTTTCTTACAGGATGAGAAAAACACTTTAGGGATGCCCTGTGAGATGGCTTATTTTATCTCTTGCTTTGGAAAGAGTGCCAGCACACTGAGCAGTCCAGTTTCTGTAGTGACATTTCTGAAATGAATAGCCTTAGCACCCCTAAAACCTACTGTCCTCCCACTGTCTCAGTGACATATGCAAGCACACTCTAGTCTCTGCGACTACTCTTGCTCAGGTGTGCAACCTCCAGCTTCCATCAGCCTTGGGATTGCTGATTCTCCCAGCATTCTTGACCCAGAATTACTGGGTCAAGTAATGGACTAAAAGGCATCAATGTGCCTGTGCCCAGGACCAGTTGAGCAAAGGGTCTCTGAGCACAGAGCAGGGAAATCCTTCAGCATGTTCAGCTAATTCTAGCCCTGATTTAGTGAATCGCCTTTGAAAGTGGAGTCAGGACATCAACATCAACACGTCAATGTCAATGATAGAGTGTGTGGCTCAGGTGACCTAGCCCAAGGATTTCATTCTTTCATTCTTCCTTGAGCAGCTGGGCATTTCAGCCAATTCTTTAATTTGTTTGCTTACTAAAAAAAAATGTAAGTAGCTGTAGCAAAAGACAGTGAAGCGCAGAAGTGTCTTGATGCAGTAAGAAACTGGTTTGTGAACTGTCAGTCCTCTGTAAGTGCTGTGGGAATGGTCATTGCATTTCAGTGTATTTCAGTGTACAGCTCTGATTTGGTAAGCAAGATTTCTTGCCAGGCTGTTTCATAGCAAAATTCACTGGTCCAAACCTACAGCAATACAATTTTTTTTTTCAGTTATCTCAGTCTATTTAGCTGGACTGACCTGACATTTTTGCAGTTCCACAGCACACAGCCTATTGTTATCTGAAACAGAGTGCTGTTGCAAGCTAAATAACTGTTCTGCATAACTAAAACACAGTGCTGCATGAACCTTTAATTTTCTGTTGTTGTTGCTGTGAGGAAAAACAAATTAGATAACCATTTCTTCCTTATTTTTTAACCTTGAGGTTTGGTCTTTAGTGACAGCTGAGATTCCAAATCATTTTCTGCTATATCACATAACTAGAGTGACTGAAGGGAATTGGAATCCAAGCTGTTTACTCACATGGCTGTCAAAAAGTTTCCCTTCAAGGGTATCACTTCAATTATACCAACCACAATGGCAGTAGAGACCAGCCTCAAGCCATCTATATATATATATATGGGAGTCAGTTAAATCCAGATGTCAAGCATAGCTTTTAATTACAAACCTACAACTGCAAGACAGTGGTGTTTAAAACATGCTGTAAATTTCAACTTTGCTTTAGAAATCCATTATACTTGAAAGTAAAGAGAGAATCTACAAGCGGATTGTAGATTGGAATTGTAAGTTTAATAAGTTAAATAGACAATAGGAAATAAATGTTTATTTTCTCATAAGACTAAAAAGTAAGTCTAACTCTGTTCCCTTAACCATATCTTCAGCTAGTGGGAATGTCATTCTGGAGTGAGTGAACATGGGGCAAAGATGCCTGGGAGATTTTCCCTCTCCTGCGGCTGTCACCTGCTTGAGATTGAAAGCTCTCCCTTGGGGCAGTCATTTTGGAGAGCATATCAATATTGGCACATCTTTTTTATATTTTTAATTCACCTCCTGGGTACTCACATATTTCAGTGTCATCCACAGAAGCCCCCACTTCAACAAGACAAACACTTCTCAGTCTTCTTAGGATATTTTCGAGGCCCTTACAGTATTGAAAAAAAGGAGAAATATCATGATTTCCCCAAAGAGTAGAAGAATCAATCTGGCATTAATAGTGATGTGGGTTCTTTCAAGATGCATTGTTTGCATCCAATAAAAGAATGTCAGTTCACCTGATCAATTCTCCCGAAGATTTGTCCATGTCACTTTCCTTTCTTGGTCTTCCAGTGCATGCTCGCTTCCCCCTGCAAGAGGCAGCGCAGTGGCGCCCCACTCTGTTAGTTCAGGGGTATGTAAAATCAGCTATGGAAAACGGAAAATCCTTTAGCAAAGAAGAATATACAGCTGTGAATATAGTTGCATAATGACTAGAGCTCTCCTTGAACAAATATCCAGAGATGTTTTTTCTTCCAAACTTCTTTCCAGCCCTTCATGCCTCACTTCTAACAGACCACCTTTCCTAGCAGTCCCCTGTGTCACCTATGTCAGTGGTGCCCAGGCAGCTTGGGAGCATGGGAGCAGCCTCCCTACTAAGAAAGCAAACTGAATGGCTTCTGCAGGTCCTTCTGAGCAGTAGAGCAAGTTCAAGTAGTCAAAAATCCTAAAAATATACTGAGTTGTTCTAAGAAAATGATGAAACTCAAGCAGCCTAACTTGGCAGCCTAAAGTTATGCTTCATTAAAAACTACCTAAAAAATTTCATTTAAGTGAATGAAGAAAAGGTGTCCCCCTTAAAAAAAAAAAAAAAAATTTTTTTTTTTTTTTTTTTTTTTGAAATGCAGCCGAAGTTGGAACAGATTTTTAAGGGCCTTTGAATCACTGATTCACAAGGTGAGAGGCACTGTGCTTGTCAGCAGCTCATATCTGCTTAAATTCTTGATATCTAACCCTGGCAGGGCAAGGAGTAATCCGCATCTGCATCTAAACTACTTTTGTTCTGTATAAAGTCAGCAGGGAAAGAAAGACCTCTGAAGTACTTCAGCAAATCACTCCTCTCTCCCACTGATTCAAAATAAAAGTAATAAATAATAAAAAATAGTAGTACACTCATCTTCTTGGTATCCAATCCCCCTTCTGTTTCAGGATAGAGGCCTAAGAGAGTCAGACACATTTTTCACACATTTTTTCGCATGTAAGAGACTGACTAGAAAGTTTGCCCAGAAGAATGAACACAGTCTCCTTGGTCTCAGATACTCAATTTCCAGAGGGCATGTATTTGAAAATACTAAAATACTGAGATTTTTTTTATCAGAAATGTTCTTGAATCACCTCTAAATTCAGGGAAGTGCATTATGCTTGTATTTAAAAGGATATAATAGGCTCTTTGATGTAGGAAAATCATTTTTCTATTTGTATATAAGTAGGCATATATATGTTTACACATGTTTCTTATTGAAGAATGTACCTGCATGTGCCTAGACAGAAACATAAATTATTTCCCTCTAAAAATGGAAAAATTCTCTGTGCTTTTTATCCTTATCTTTTATCGTTAAACATGGCTGACGATGTTTTCTCATTTCCTTTTTGAAACTCATTTGAAGAAGGTGCTGATTAAGGTGAGACGTAGTGTTAATTGGGCTACACTGTACTTCAGGGACAAAACGAAAGAAGGCAGAAATCCTTGCTATAGTGAAAGCAGTAGAAGTGTCCACATTTCTCACCCTTCCCTCTGAGAAGTTACATGGCATCGTTAACAACAAATATTGCTGGCTCCTACTCGAGCTTCTTTGTCCTGCTTTGATGATATAAAAGAGTTTGCAAAATAGGTTTATCTGTATTTAACTGGCTATTTCTCTACTGAAAAGGAAACGTTCTTGGCATCCAGCTGGGACTGTGGTCAGTCGTTTCTGTCACAGGGTCACAGTGGCTTTGGGAGCCCCTGTGAACCCTCTGATGTCCAGAGAGCTCGTAAGCTGTCGAACAGTATTTTGATGTCTCCAGTCACTTCTAGTTGTGCTGCTTTTTAGAAAGACTTCAAATTTACGGGCTTGAACTCCTCCTTCTGGGCCTTTGCTGACTGTGGGCTTTGTAACAGCACAATATCTGCAAGAATTTCCAGTCCATATTCTGACTTGCCAGTGAGCAATGGTAATTTTTTTGTTAAGGCAGAGATGTTAAATTATCAAACTATTTTAAATAAGTAGCTTACTTTGATACTGCTGTGCAGAAAAGGTAACAATTATTTTTTAGCTCATAGGTATAACTGTTTTGGAAGCATTTCTGAACACCTTATATGCTGTGTAATGTTTGATAGCTCCATATAGTAGAAAGGTTCATGATTCATAGGCAAAATTTTATTTTCTTCATGTTCTTTCCATTGCTTTACATTGTTTTCAGTTTGCTGATAATGCTGCAAAGCTCCTTCCTGCTTTTCGCAGACAGCTCTCAGATCTAAGTAGAAAAGCCAGCTTTAACTCGGACTTCTAATAAATGCAGCGGAAATCTGAATTAGGGAGGAGGGAAGCGCGTGCAGTCCATGGTGCGTTTGAAGTGTGTGCCCGTGTTTATTCGCCGCACAGTCTGTCTCAGTGCGCTCAGTTCTGGCAGGTGAAACGCGCTCTACAAAAAGGAACAATATCAGACTCTTCTGCTGGAATCTCTGCTTGCAAAAATAAAGTGCTCTTAGCAACACAGGCTTGTAGAAAACATAATAGTTCCTTACTGGCTATTTTTATAGCAATGTACAGGATTTTCCCATACAGCACAATCCTGTTACTGTCAGCTGGAGGTGGGTACCCAATTCTCCATGTCATCTAAAACCGTCTCCCCAGTCATCACTATAGGCAGAAGCCAGGGCTCAGATCCCTTGTGCAAATCGCCAGGTATAGGTGCCCGGATAAACCTAGAGCCTCCGTTGTGTCTTAACCTGAAGAGATTAATGAACGATTCATGAAGGATTAACTATTCAAGGCTACCTCACCATGTCTCCTGCCATAGCCCATGGAAAACAGCCTGGGTAGCACTGAGGCTGCTAGTTATGGATGACTCATAGTTGAATCTGGGCATTCATATTTCTAGTTGCTTGTAGGAATTTTGGCCATATATTTTTATCCTCATACTAGTTTCCAATTTCATAAGTAATTGAATACTTTTACACTAGAAGGATTTCCTTAAGAAATGGTTGTTCCAAAAAGTGTTTTTGTTTGCATGTTTTTTGAAAATTTGGACCATTTTTTTTTATGCAATTAAATGTCAGATAAATTATAGCATGTAATGCAGAGACAAAATTACTTAAAATAATAATGGAATTATTGAAAGCCTATATAGCTTGTCTATTCCTAAAATGTTTCACCAGTATGACTCCAAATAAATAATTTTGTTACTTGAGTGCTTTTATAATAATCCTTCTTATAACAACACATATCTTCAAGAACAACCTTCCTACTCTGCTTTAAACAGAGTTCTTCCATTCCACTCCAAGTACAGCCTTTGCCAGTCTTCAGTATTACCAGAGACTTCTCTCTTGATAAAGCAATTCTTTGCCACTACATTTTGGGACTCTGCTGGTTTATTTCTCTACCAACAGAAGGCTCAGTTGTTCTTCTTTGATATGGATAAGTCTCTGTTAGCCAATTAAACTGAGTGTGGTCTGAGAATCTGTTAATGGAAAGAATAATTTAATCTACCTACTGGAGAGTTGGAATTAACAAAGCTTTTCTTCTCCTGTATTATTCCTGTGGCTACCAGCACTCATGCTAGTTTGCAAATGGAAAGAGATTGCTTCAATAAAAAAAAACGTTGGTTCACACTCACAGTTGCTAGAAACTGCATTATCAGACCAGTGCAAATATTTAGAAACAATGCATTAGATTAAATGATTCTTAAGAGCTTCTTTAAAGCACATGAAAGTAAGTCCAAAAATATTTGGTCTTGAAGTATAAGTGAGCAGAAGGTCTGTGTATTTTTATTTGTGTGACCCCAGTTATCATCTTCCCCCCATGTGTAATCCATAGATGATGCGAATTGTTCTCTCTCCTCTCCCCCTTAGCTGCAAAACCCTATATTTTGCCTTAAGATATAAAAACAAGCTTCAGACAGTGGGGTCCCAAATCCCATTTTGTCTCCATTCCTTAGCCAGCAGGAGGACATTACATGTCCCTGAATAGGGGATGTTTCTCCAGCAGGCAAATTCTAAAATAGCCAAGATGTGTGCTGTAGAATTCTGCTGTGCCAAACTGTGCTTTAAATATATGCTTTAAATCAACATAAATGGCTTTGTAACTAGGTGGGAATTTGATTTTATAACACTGTGAAGAGACCTCTCCCCTCTATGTCAATGTGCTTTTATAGTACCAATGTGCAAACATCAAGGATGCATGCAGTTTTTATGGTGTCAAACTAAATTGCACATCTGTGCATTGATCCTATGTCATTTCAGCTTTCTCAGCTGTGGTGTAAATGTGAGAATGTTTTCATCAAGGCCATGCTCCTTAGCTTTCAGACTGGAGGATGCAATTTCTAGCTAAGCCCCCATTAAAATTAACATGGAATTTGTTCGGTGAAGCTTAGAATGTTTTTTGGTGTTACCAGGACAGCAGTCCCTGTTGTATCTGAATTTTTCTGAACTACAGTCTGGGAAACTGTCTCCAAAGTCAAATACTTTTCTGTCCATTCTGGTTCCAAAATTTTACCCAGCCATACCCCTCCTTTATGAAAGACTGAGCTGAACAGCAATATTCTGATATGCTAAATAACCAGTTGAAGTGGACTTCTTGATTGCAGTTACAGCATAAACCTACTAATCCGCTTCTTATTATTCTTGCTATGAATTGGACTTTTGTAATATTTTTGCATTTATAAATACTATTTAAGAAAAGAATGATGTTAATAGTAAAGCAGTATGTGGCAATAGCTGACTAGCTAGGGAGATTAAAAGGATAAATGAATACCAAAAGAAAAAGGAGTACCAAAGTACTGGGATACGTTTAGGACCAGATTACAAGGGTTTGTGAAGAGGAAATAATGGTAACCAGAGGTTATTCAAGTGATGAGCTCTGAAAACTACAAACAGAAAGGGAAAAGGAAAAAGTTTCATTGCTAGTAATGAAACTAATGAAATAAAGTTCCTAATGATTTTGGAATGTCAAGTGAAATAACATTTGCAGAAAGACCCCAGTCAGATTAAGCATGATGAAAGAAAGTTTTAAAAAGGCAGTAGTTGTTTCTGTTGATGTTTGCTCAGTGTTGACCAAGATTGGTCATTGCCATGGCCTTTTGGAGGATAGATATGTTGTTCTTTTAGAAAACTGTGTGGCTTTGATTTATACATGTTACCACTTAAAGATTTTTGTTTCTTGTGTAGTCATAGTATCTTATGCCTCTTTAAATGCACTGTTATTTGGACACGTTAATTGCTGAAATATTGGGCAGTGTGTGGTGATGATTCATAGGGTATTCTGTTCCCTTAATAAAGTTTTTTTTTCTTTTTAAGGGATACTTTTTGTTAGTGTTAGCTGTTTACAAGTTAGAGTGGCCTTGCCTTGTAAGAATAGAAACCCTTATGTCAATTCCTGTTTGGCTGCTGGTTGTATACAAAAGCATTCATAGCATCATATAGTTCCTGGGGTTTTGGATTGTGTCTACTGATAGTTTCTTGAGATAATCCATACAGTGTAGCTTGGGAGCAAAGGGCAGTATGATAAGACTCTTAATGTCTGTCATTTCAGTGTGGGTAATGTCACATTCCCACTGGGAGGAAGAGCTTGTGGTTCTCTCTTAATCCACAAGTAGTAACCAGGCTGCTGCTCCATCCTTTTTTTTTCTGTCTTGGGTCAGCTCACAGGTTTCCATTCCTCAAGAAAGTATTGACTATATTCTGCTTCTCTTCTTTCCTAAAACTTACTGTTACAGGCATTTAATGTTATTTAATAGCAATTTTAACAATTGAGTAAATGATCTTAGAAAATTAATTGTGTTTGCTCTCATATTTGGGCTCCTAGGGTAATTGGCACAATCCATCTAAATCAGTTATTTGAGGAGGAAAAAAAAAAGACCAGAGATATTGTTTTACCTCTCCTGGAAACTTAATTGCTCTTTGTCTCTTGAAAACACCTCGCAGGATCCAGTTACTATGGTGATAGATAGAATATAAAGATGTAGATAGACTGTCAAAGCAGTACTCATGTTTTACAAACCAAGTTGTTGCTGTTGTTGTTTGTTTGTTTTGTGTTTTTGCTGTTTTCTTCTTTCGCAAACTGTATTAGCCCCCATCCTGTAACTTAAACTGCATGGGCAGATCCCTGGCTCTATGAGATTGAAATGTGTGTTCATGCACTCTGGGGTCCATCCCTATTGCCAAAATTGGGTGCAGGAGCCAATAGTTGTTGATTCAATGTAACTCGTTTGATAATTTATTTACTCCAGTGTATAGGAAATATTTGCAAAAATCCATAACATTTTATTAAGTCATACTGGTTTCAAAAGTGCCTTTGAAAGTAATGTGTGATAAAAGAACCAGATATTAATATTATTTATGTACACATTGCAGAAGATTCCTGAAGAGCAAGCTATTCTCTCTTAAAAATATGTTTTGCCGAGATAAGTTCATTAGCCTGTTCAAGCAAGTGAGAACATGTGTAGAATTTTCTATTTGCTGTTTTTTAAGTGTATTTTCATGACCAAAGGCCACTTTTAAGACCTTTATATCACCCTTCCTGTTCTTCCGCTTTCTGTAATTAAACTGGAAAGATATTTGCTAGTCCTGTCACAGCTTCTGAGAGATAAGGGCAGAATTAGATTCTAATCACGTTGTTTTCTCTGTAAGACAAGAAACAAATGGCCCCAGATATGAAATACTGCTTTTTTTTTTTTCCTATTTCAACGTACATTCAGTGATGCTAGATAGTAAACATCAGTAAGGCTTCACACCCTCCGGTCTCCTGATGTTAATTGTGTTTAGATGTTCACCAGGCATTTTTTTACCGAGATGTTATCTCTGTTAAGTACTGATGGGGTGCTGGCAGTATAGATTCATATAGTGCCAAGTAATTAAACAGAAAATAAAACCAGTGAAAGATTGATTTAAATAAATTCGTAAAGGACATCCTTCTTACAATCAAAACATTTGGCCATATTTAATACTCACTGGTTTTCTCCACCTTAAGACTTCGGATTTCTTTTACCTAGCTTGAGCATGCAGGATGGTTTAAGTTCCCTCGTTACTCTTCATGGCTAGTGTAAGAAGAGAAGCACCACAAGAGGGCAATTAATCATACTTATTTTCAATATCATGTGATGGAATGGGTCCCTCCAAAAGTATTTCTGTCAACTGACTGTATAAGAAGACTTAATAGCTAAAGTTATGTAAAAGGATTTCTCTCTGTGCTACTGGGTATATACTATACTTTAGAACAGGCACCCTATGTTCCAGAAGTGTGTACTCACAGTAGCTGTTAAACCTGGGAGAGACATTTACACATATCTATTATTGTATGTACCCTTCTTGGTTTTAGTCTTTCTTGCATGAGTGGAGCATTTTTCAGCAGTAACTGATGAAATGTAATTAATTCATCCCTTAATAAATCCTGAGAATTATTTTTTGGTTAGAGGACCTGGGTTCTTTCATGTAAGCCTGGAAGGGTCTAAGAGACTTCACATGGGAAATAGCTGCCAGAGTTGGAGCTCAGCAGGAGGGAGGTAGACACTACATTAAAAGGTGCTCCCTGCAGCTGTGGCAGCGAGCCTGCCATAATATAGGTCACTGACTAGAATGAAACTGTTCCTTGGGGCATAGGAGTTAAAAACAACAACAACAACAACAACAACAACAACAACAACAACAACAACAACAACAAGGGAACTGTGGTTGATGCAGATGTAGCCTGAGAGACTGTGACATTTATATCTCCCGTCGTTGGATGGCGCCACCATAGGCCACCCAACTGCTGTCTGACACTGTGATATAAGCAGAACACTAAGTCCTGCAGTGATCATAGTTAGCAGGGCATGGAGACAAAAAAAAAATAATTTGGAGCAAGGTCCCAGAGCTAGAGGTTTTCAGGCATTATATGCTCTTGATATCTTTGCTGCCAAAGGCTTCAGAAAGCTGGATAATGACTTATCAGAAATCATTCTGGAGTAATTCCACAGCCCTGTGAACCTCCAGATTTTTTTTAATATTATTATTTTTGTTGTTAGCCAAGCAGCATGGATTAACACAGGAAGAACTCAAACGATGACAACATGGTTTTGTTTTTATGTTGTCACCACGCTTGAGAATATAGAGCAGCCCATAAAATGTGTCAGTGTGCAACATTTTGCTTCAGGACTTGCATGAAAGTATTGGTTGGTGCATGGCTCCACAGGCACCTGGTGAATCATTTTGTATGGAGGCCAGGATCAGCTGGACCATGATTAAGGTTTTAGAGAGAGGATGCTGATCCTTTCTAAAGTCATCATTTGGCTTTTGTGACATTATTTGACTAAAACTAGGATAGGAACTTGCTGAGCAGCAGAGCAGTTCCTTTGCCACTCATAGGATTTGAGCAGTATTTTTCACTACAGTTTGTAGTCTGCCACAAATTAGGTTTGAATGATCTTTAGATCTGTGAACTAGACCTAGAATTGTTATTCTTGAAGAAACTGCCCCAAAGTCCCAGAAATAAATCAATTATATGTCTTCATGGAGTTAGTAGTGTATTATATACTCACAGTCATTATAGGTTAGGGCAGGAGAGCTTAGACAAAATCCTTAGACAAAATGTGTATATTGAGTGATGCTTGTGTACTTTGGTTGATGGTGTCTCAGTTTCCACAATAACCTGCTGTTCTCCTATATCCTTAAACTGTAAATCCCGTACACCTGCACTCCGGTTTGCTCTTGACCTGAGAATTTGCTCTTCATGTGCACCACAAAAAGATGCTAATTTGCTACCTCCCACACTTTCAGAAAAACAACTTTATCACTTCATTCCTGTTTTTGATGGTGGTGGCAGTGATGGTGTTTTTTTTAGGGTAGCTAAATGTGCTTCTAAGTGTTGTGGAGTGATTGTCTCAGAAACAGTCATTTTTCTGCACTCAAAAAATATAATAAAGTTTAGCAATAGTCCAGGTCTCTGGCTATCAGTCATTACAAAGCTTATTTCTCTATATAGTGGAAATGCAGCAAATGTGCTGCTAAGTGCTCAACAGGTTTTATAGGCTCAGAAGTTATTACAATAAACATTTATTTCTTTGGTTGTAGAAAACATGGCAGGAAAGATCGCACACCTTTGCATCATATTGTGACCATTATCTGTAGTTGCCTGGTCTGGATCTGGCATGAAGTGATGGACAGGCAAGGAGAAGTTTGTGTTTTCTTATCCATTTCATTGTAGTATATTATTATTGATAGGAAATTATTTAATAATAGCCAAATAGCTGCAGACCTGGCTAGTTATCTCATCCAGATCTGGTGGAAGCATTAAGTTGAATTCTCCAGAGAAAGTTGGAAGTAATATTAAGGAATTTGATCAAAATAAGTTGGGATGTGGTGTAGCCACTTAGGAAAGCAAGTGCAGTGTAGAGAAAACAGTAAATAAAACAAGGTAATCACAGAATGGTAGGGAAACTTAAGTAGCTGCTCTTTTGCAAACCACAAATAAGTCTTCGCGCTTACTTGTCCTTGGGTTCTTAATCAACATCTGCCTTTGCTTGGGCTCAGCAGGAAAATAGGAATAGTAGTGTTTGCTCAGTTTGGTAAAACAGCTAATAATGTACACCATGAAAGCCTGTGTTAATGTTACATATTTCTAGTTAAAATGTATCAAAATACTGCTGATACTTTTAAGTGTAATCTAGACAGTGTTTAAAGGAACAAACAATTTAAGCTGCAATTGCACTTTGCTAAACAAGCAGAATTCTCAAAATGTATTCAGCTTTTCCCATATGTTGTTTTAAAAGTGGCAAGTGATTAGAACTGGAACAGTAGATGAATGCTGTCTTTATTTTTTATGGTACTATAAAGAGTATTAACAATATGGTGAGTAGGAGTTTTAAGGCTGATATACAGAAGTTAATTACAAATCAAAACTAAGTGTAATGTATAGAAAATGAGTGATTTAATATTCTTTCTACTAATTAAATATTTTTAAATAATTATTACTTTTTGATGCTATAAAATGAATACAAGCAACAAAAACATGAACAAGGCTTCTGTTGGATGAGAATTTGGCTTCTGATAATTTTCTTCAGAAGCATTAGTAGATTTGACAGCTCTATGGATCACCACAAAAAAAAAAAAAAGAGATTTCTTGATTAATTTTAGTATTTTTGAAGTCGGCTTCACCAAGTATTATTTTTTTAAGATTGAATCTTCTCATTATTAGATCCTGTTTGAACATTTTTTCTAGTTTTTCCTTTGTTTTTTGATAAGTCAATTAGATGGGATATTTACTACTTAATTCGGGGAAATTTTCACATGTTTTAAAATGGATACTTGTAATTTAAAGAGTTTGGTTTTGTGGTATAGTAATTATTATCTAATAAAAGTTGATTTAAATGTGGCCTGAGTTGGAAATGGCTTACGAAGTTCTTACCGCATGACCATTTAGTTATTGGCACGCTACTGTGCTGTCCATCCCAAGTAGTCAGATATCATTCATTTACACAGAATCCCAAAATGGTTGAGGTTGGAAGG
>VZSV01000013.1:7459723-7470035 GCA_013398735.1 Nothocercus julius | reverse complement strand
ATCTGTAGTGGTGTCTGGGGTTATTCTTCCCCAGGTGCAGGACCCTGCACATGTCCTTGTTGAACCTCATGAGGTTCTCTAGGTCCCTCTGAATGGCCACATAGCCCTCTGGAGTGTCGGCCACTCCACCCAGTTTTATATCATCTGCAAACTTGCTGAGAGTGCACTGTGTGCCCTTGTCCAAGTCATTGATGAACAAATTGAACAGCACCAGGCCCAGTACAGACCCCTGCGTGACACCACTGGCCACAGGCCTCCCACTAGGCTCAGCCCCGTTTATCACCACCCGATGGGCTCTGCCGTCCACCTAGTTCTCAATCCACTTCACTGTCCACTCCACTCCAGTCCACACTTCCAGAGCTCTCCTATGAGGATGTGGGAGACTGTGTCAAAAGCCTTGCTGAAGTCAAGGTAGACAACATCTATGGCTCTCCCATCATCTATTCAGCTAGCCACCTCATCGTAGAAGGCTATCAGATTCGTCAAACACAACTTTCCCTTGGTGAATCCATGCTGACTACTCCTGATCCTTATTTTCCTTGACAGACCTAGAGATGGTCTCTAGGATGAGCTGCTCCACCACCTTTCCAGGGACGGAGGTGAGGCTGACCAGCCTGTAGTTTCCCGGGTCCTCCCTCTTGCCCTTTTTGAAGACTGGAGTGACATTGGTTTCTTCCAGTCCTCCGGCACCTCCCCTGCTCTCCATGACCTCTCGAATATGATGGAGAGCGGCTGAGCAATAATCCCTGCCAGTTCCCTCAGCACTCTTGGGTGCATCCCATCTGGACCCATAGATTTATGGGTGTCCAGTTTGCCTAAATAATCCCTAACCCAATCCTCCTTGACCAGTGGAAAGTCCTCATCTCTCCTGGTTCTCTTTCTTCTGTCCGGACTCTGTAGTTCATGGGACTAGCCTTAAGAGTAAAGACAGAAGCACAGAAGGTATTTAGTAACTCTGCCTTCTCTGCATCCTCCACCACCAAGGCACCCTTGTAGTGGACTAACGTTTTCGCTAGTCTGTGATGTATTTATAGAAGCCCTTTCTGTTGTCCCTGACATCTCTCACTAACTCTAATTCCAGACTGGCCTTGGTCTTCCTCATTGCTTCCCTGGATTCTTTGACAATGTTCTTATATTCTTCCCATGTGGCCTGGGCCTTCTTCCACCTTATGCATGTGCTCCTCTTCTCATTAAGTTTTCCCAACAGCTCGTTGGCCATCCATGCAGGTCTCCTGTCCCCTTTGCTTGACTTCTTTCTTATAGGAATGCACCAATCCTGAGCTTAGAGAAAGTCGTGTGTGAGTATTAACCAACTCTCCTGGATCCCCTTTCAAAATCTAACATTTTTTTTTTAATTTAAAAATTATGACATTTGAAGACAGATAGCAAGTATCAAGTTTAATTTAATTTTCTCTTGCATTCTGAGCACTAAGTGTCTACCTGTTTCGGGTCTTCTTGATAGTTGTGAAGACTAATGGTATGACCATAGATAATTCAGCTTGGAGGGTGCCTCAGGAGATCCAACCTCCCCCTCAAGGAAGAGTCAACTATGGAATCAACCAGGTTATTTGGTGAAGAGTCTGACTCCATCTTCCGGGTGACATACTCATAATGGAAGTATTGTTAGGTCCCCTAAGGCTCTTCACCTCCCAGCTGTACAAACCCTTATCCCTCAGCCTCTTGTAACAAAGCAAATGCCAGCACCCTGACCACTATGGTCTGCTACGCTTGCTCCTGTTTACTTACTCTTTCAAATATGGGCGGTGAATGGGAAGAGGAGATGACAAAAACAGGGGATGACAACAACAGCGTAGAACACTCTAAGGTGTGGATTTGCTGGATAAAGATGCCCTCCATCCGCGACAATGCTCCTGCTGGTATTTCCCCAGATGCTGTTGACCTCCTTCGCTCCCGAGGCACACTGCAGGCTTACGTGCAGCTTGCTGCTAGCCAAGACCCCCATGCCTGACAGCCTTGAGGAATAGAAAAGAAACAACTTTTCCGTGAAGGTAATTAAGCATTGGAACAGGTTGCCACAAGAGGCTGCACAGGTTTAAGGCAAGCCTTTAACCTTGATTTAAGCAAGCCTACTGTATGATTTTCAAGATCCATCTGGATAAAGCCCTGAGCAACCTCAACTCATAGCTTGCAGCTTTGAGGAGGAGGGGTCTCCAGAATTCCCTTTGAACTTGAATTATTCTCTGAGTCTATGATAGTTACTTATGCAGCTAAACAAGCTAAAGTAAAACTCCAGACAGGCCAGGACTAGCCCAGGCAGAGCCTGACAAGTCCTGAGTTCTATGTCACCCACCTAACACATACCTGGTGGCCCGTTAGGGGCAATGGGCTACATTGGTACTGAATCCCCGTTACTTCCTCAGTAAAAGGATCTAGGCTTTTCTTTTCAGCTGCATTGTCTGGGAACTTAGCTCTGTAGGCGTTAAGTAATGTCTTGAATTTACACCATTTTCTGCTGTAGAATTAGAGGATTAGGATCCTTAGTGTTCATCTGTGCTGATTCTTGATGCTAATTGTGTTAATGCTTTGTCTGTTAAGAAATAAAATCAGTGATGACTGAAAAACTATTCATATTGGGTCCTGATGTATATTTGCACTGTGTAAGTGTGAGTAATTCAAAGTGGTTTATGAACTTTCACAAGATTATACACCTGTCCCTCTCTTCTGGCAAATTATGTGGGGCCCAGTTGTCAGGTCAATCTTGCTGAGAAACAAAAACTATAGATGAGTGATTTATGTAAATAAGAGGACAGTGAGACTGTAAGCAAATGCACAGTTGCAATGGTACTTTCCTGCAAAACCTAAGCGTTTATAAATTTGTGGTTACCAAAATATATATATAGTTTAGTCTTCTCCCTGGAATTATAGAGAGACACTTGAAACCTGATCTAAGTTACTAAGAAGGTAAATAAACTGAAAGATTCTCAAAAAAAAAAAAATCTCAAATACTTTTAATTATGATTTTAATGTTATTCTGTGATTTCCTAGAGGCAGAAGTTGTCACGTTCTTGGGTGTTCTTGATTAGAAGAAGGGACACTGAAGAAGTGACTGAATAACAATATTACACTTGCAGTTTCTTCAGTGAAATTTAGATTTACATTTTACAGTTGAGGGTCAGCTTCCAATCTAGTGAGATTTTTATCACTGATTAATATGCTATGTCTGACTACCTTTTTGTATTACCAATGTATTTGAGTGCTGAGTCACTCAAAAGCCAAAGAGAGTAGCTCAGAAGATTTGAATTGCTAAAGGCAAAAATAATGTAGCTTTTGGGGCAGTTGTGCAGCTTAATTACTGCCTGTTTCACCTTAGGAGCTTGATCTATCTTTTAATGAGTTCCTGGAAACCAGTTTTGTGAACTGGAACTTAAAATTAATGACTTATTATGGTTACTGCCTGGTATCCTATAGTTTTGGTTTCATACTTCATCTTATGTGTTTAGTTTCGTATCATGAGAGACACTGTTCTGCTTCAGAAAATTGAGCTCGCTGGGTTTTTAAGGAACATGCATGCAAAGCAAAACATATTAGCATCCACTGGAGAGAGCATCTAACCTAATCCATGCTCAGAAAGATGAGCTCAGAAAGACAGTGCAGCCATGTTCAACCTGTATGTCAGCAGTATTTAGAGAAGGGAAAACATCGGAAAAGAATAAAAGAAAAATAGAAAAGTAGAAAAGAAAAAAAAAATTAGCAAAGGGTTGTATTCGAGGATACAATCAATATTGTATTGTACTGAAATACTCTTACCTTTGCCAAAGCAGATACTTAAACATATTAACTTACTGAATCGGATGGTAATGCTACTCTGTAATAAATACAATATAAGAGTTTTTATGAGGAAATAGGGATCTGGTCTTTCCCAAAGGAAAAAAAATGGGATCAATTTTTGGTTTGATGAAAACAGAAATAGAGAAAAAATGTAAACTTAATGGAACGATTGAAAGGAACTTTTAATATTGTAAAATAATCCAAAACTTTATTATTATTATTAACTTTATTATTTGTGTTCTGTCCTTAAAAGCGCTGCTATCTCTTTTTCACACAGCTGACCTAGTTCCATTTGCTGTCACTCACATCTTGGGTAACTGTCACGTAGTAGTATTCCGTGAATGTAGTTAGCACTTTGAAATAAATATCTTAATTATAAAAGCACAGAAATTTCTTTTCAATCATGAAAGAGGGGAAAAGGTATTCCAATCTAGATCTTGTTTTAGTTTAGATTTCAAATCTCTGGACTATAAATTTATGCATTTTATGAGTTTTTCATTGTTATTTTGTCAGTGGCAGGAATAGATGCTTATAGAAAGATAAGTTTATAAATTACTGGTATACTTCACAGATTACCTGTCTGCATATAATTAATTAATTTGTGAAACTTTAAAAAAGTTATTTATACATTTTAGTTTAAATAGATCAATGTCCTCCTAATGTCAGCGATACTAATTAGATTTGTTAATATTTATAGGTGTTTGCAGGTTGAAGATTTGTTATCCAAAGCATTAGTGAGTTTTTAAGACTGCTGTTTTATTCCATGTAAAATACATATTTAGCAAGCGTTTTCTTGAGTATCGTAAAGGTTCTCTATTCTTTATGACTGTTAATTGTTCTGAAAGTAACCTATCTGCAGCTTCTAGCCTTAGAAAGAATTAGAGAGTACCTAGCAATAGTGATTCAATTCAGATGAGATTATCCATAACAGTAATTGAATGTTCCTGATTTTCATTTTAATAAAATAAATTATAGCTCATAACATTTTATGTTTCATTAAGTAATTTCATAAATGAGAATCATAAATATTATATTTAGACAAATAAAACATTGATGCTTATAAATTATGCAAGAGTACTTCTACTCAGCTTTGAAATATAGTCTATTCGCCATTCTGCTCATTGGCCCTAAGGAATGTCTTATGGTAGAGGTTTGAGAAAGTCAGAAAAATGTCCATGCCATTACAATAGAGAGGATTACACTAATTCTAAATATTAAAATTCTTGCACGGCTTTTAGCATTTCATTTAATTAGCACCAAAAAAAAAGGGAATTATTAAAGAAGATTTTTTTTTTTCCAATTTACTATTTGTCCTTATGAGGCAGTGAATTATCACGAAAGATAAACGTTTCAGGAAATATATGTGGCAATTTATTTACTTTTAACTAGGCTGATGCCTCTCTTAACCCAAAGATACAGTCAATGAGTGCCGTGTGAGCAAAAAACATTCCGTGTAAGATAAAAAAAGATGTAAAAAATCAAGTACTTGAGGATGTGATTTTAGAAAAGAAATCTAGTCAGAGTTTAATAAAGAAACGGCCAAGATAATGAAAGCCTATGTATCTGCTGAAGGGAGACAGATTCTATTATAATATTCATAAAATGAGCTATGACCCAGTCAGGAATGACTTACTTCACCCCCTGATCCCAGTTAATCTCCCTTAGGAGAATATAAAAGGGAACGTTGTTTAACATCTGTCATGGATCATCATGCTCACCGAGGAGGTTCAGATCACTGTATAGCACTTCAGTACATGATGGCAACTTCTGGGCAGACCCCAGAATCTCAGGTCTAGCTGTACTCCCCTCCGTACTAGTCCTAGGGGCTGCGGGCAGTGGTGACCCCAGGGAGAACAGGGCTTTCCCTGCAACGGGTGCACCAGTCTTTGGGAAATGCTCTTTAGTGACTTAACTGCAATGCCTTCCCAATTTAATCTCTTGCCCGTCTCCTTCCCTTTCCCCTTTCCTTCCCCTTCTCTTTTCCTTCCTTCTCCCTTCTCATTCCTCTGCTCCTCTTCCTTGTCTCATTTATTCCACAAAGAAATCCGCCTTGCATTTTCCTACCTCTCTCTGTTTTACTGATTTCCTCATAAAAGGTGATGAATGGTGACGAGGCAGTACTTGCTCCACATGCAGGCAATTGCTTTTAGGTGATTGCAAGGTGTAGTCGCATGATTCACCCAGAGAAATGTGTTATATATTATTGGTTGGCATTTTGTAAAATCTATGCCCGGGGTACCAGTGTAATTATTCACCTTAATCTCATTGCAAAAATTAAAGTTTAAACAAAGAGAATGACAAACCTTCAGTGTAAAAAAACAAACATTCTTTTATTAGACAAGCAGAGTAATTAAAATGTTACTTGTTATCCTTCAATAAGGACCCTAAGTACTTTTATTTCCATATCAATATTCCAAGAGGTGTAGTATTTCAAAGTTTGATATCTGTCTGCTTAGTAATCCAATGTAAATTAGGTTTGAGTCAGTCTTATGTTTAGTAGATACACAAACTGAGACACTAAAGAACTCTTCAAGAAAAGGCATTCAGACTGTGGGTGTTGTAAAAGTCATGAGCCTAAAAAGTGTCAGGCTAGAGACAGACACTATGTGGGTAGAGAAAGGATTTTTTTTTTTTCTCAAATATTGCACTTCTTTGTTATTATTGATAAGACCAAAACGTGAAATACCTGCAATAAGATTCTGGAGGCCGTGACAGCTTAGAAAAATAAAATAGATTTTTTTTTTTCCTATTCTTTGTAACTGTGAATCCATTTACTTAATTTCAGTTTCTAAAATAGCTTTGTTAACATGAATTGATCAGTTGAGGCTGGGGGTGGATGGTACTCCTCTGGATTTCATCCTGAGCAAAATACAGTGCTCACTTTGCAGCTTTGAAAAAGTGGCTTATACAGGATTCTGCCTACATTACGGTCACAAGCTGCAGAACTTCCATGATAACTTAGCCGGCTGCCTGAACATACCTTTTATTTCACTTTCCCAAGATTCAGCTTTGTGTCCTGCGTGGTTTCAAAGACCCATGGCTTGAGAGCTCCCTGGGGGTGTCATACACCGATTTTGTGAATTACAGAAAGATCATTTATGAGCATATTTTCATACTTGCATAACTTGCATTTAAATTCTTGGCTTAATTTTCAGAAGTTGAGAGTATGCTGAGAGTAGAACAGTGGCTGTCCAGCATTGCTCAGATGAATAATTGGCCCACAGATATCACTAATAACACAAAAATATCAAAGTATGGGACTGCCTTTGAAAATGTTGGGCTTAACGTCAGTTTCTCATGTTTTCCAAGATATGAAATACAGACAAAAGGGTTTTCTTTTTCATCTTTTAATAGTTACGGTACGTGGATTTATTAGTGTAGAACCTTGGAAATATAAAGCCGTACTATAAAGATGACTACACTGTTGTAAAATGTTTCATTACCTAAGTGACACTCCTATAATCACTCCTGTAATTCCTCTGCAAACCCAGTTTTGGTGCATGAAATACTGCAGCTCCAACCAACTCCATGAGCAGACCTGGTCTCCTAACTATTATTTTCTCACATCTCTATATTCAACCCATTACCAAAGTGAGACATTTGAACAAAATAAGAAACGATAATCTTTAGCTCAGTTCTTTCCTATCTATCAAAAATTCTTGCCAAGGAGTGGAAGTAGCATGAACACAGTCCTGGGAATACCACTGATAAAACATTGAAACTCACATCTTGATCAGACTTAAAAAAAAAAGAAAAAAAAGAAAAAAAAGAAAAAGAAAGAAAAAGAAAGAGCGCAAGGCAGCATAAGACAGAAAATAATTTGAAAAATCTTGCATTTATTGTGCTCAGACCTCCCTTTCTTCACCCACCCCTTGATTTTTCCTTCCAAAAATTATTGCTTTAATGCATTCTGAAATCTCTCTCTGTTATGTCTTTAGCACTTGGAGACTATAGGCACGGGAAGCTGGTTTCTCATTTCGGCTTCCCTCCACTGTGGAAATAGCCACTTTTGCAGGCTTGCCCCTTGTTACAAGAGAGACATCAGTGCAGCAGAGGGCACGGATAGAGACATGGCAATGTGAAAGTCCCTCTGGGGCTATGGCAAGTCAGCACAAATGAGAGCAACCATGAGAGTCTCTCAGTATAAGCAAGACCTTGCATCCCAGTGGGAAGCCCATATTTCCTGGCAACTCCAGTGGACTTCAGAAGAGCTTATATATCTAAACACCTAAATAGAAGACCACTGCAGTATTTAATGTGTTCTGTCATACAAGGAGGAGACATATGTATTTTATACAAACTGTATGCAATTGATTCCTTCAGTCCCAATATATGGCACAATATTTTTGTTAGGAGGAAAAATATATTTTTATATAATAATGACATCTTGTGTTTTTCTATCATCTGCAAAAGGGAGATGTACTTTGAATTTGTTGAAAAGAAATTTTAAAATATTGCAAGATAGGAAAAAATAAGTCACCTTTTAATGTTCTTTCTTTTTATACGGTGCAACATACTCTTGAATCATACGAATCCTGAATCATACTTTTTTTTCCACCATCTTTCACTCCTTCCCACCTAGAGAGATGCAAATGCTTTCCTGAAAAAAAATCCAAGGCTTCAAGTTTCGAGGCTGCCTTTCTTTTTACTGAGGTTATGTTTGAAAATAATTATTTGTAGAATATTATGAGCAGTATAAAAATAACCTGTTGACTATGCAAAGACAGCCGTACTGGGAATTTTATAAAATCCAACCCTGTTTCCTTATTTAAGTCTGAAGCCACAATTCAGTTGTGATGAGTAAAATGTTGAAAAATCCACTCTCCCCTATATATGGACTTCCATTGCAGTAGGGAAAACCTTTATTTGGATATTGATTGTATTTCCTCCACCAGCCAGGTAGTGTCCCAGCCAGGTGGGATCCTGATGGACTTGCTCATGTGTAGGCTACAGTTCTGACCCTGATCTTTTGCATCCAATTATCTTTATAAACAAACTTCCATAGTAATATATGCTTTCTAGCTCAGTTTTTCTTTGCAGTTATCCACTCTAGTCAATAAATAATGCATTTTTTAAGTCATGTTTGTATAGAGGAAAACCTATTTCTCACAAGTGATGTAAATTCATTGCCAAGCAGTAGTAAAACCAAAAATATTCTTATACAAAACCTCATGGCATTCTTTGAAACATAGTCATCACAGCTCAGCCTGTGGTGCAGTATAATGGATTCTGTTGGAAAGCAGTAAGATTTAGAGCAGTTAGAAAGCTTTGCCATTAAAGTATTGTATATTTTTTAAAAAAAAAAAAAGTGTTTCTTTTTTTCTCCTTTTGCTGTCTGCATTCCTCAGAGGCAGATTAGAAAAGTTAAAAGTTGGATATTTGTATATTCTTAGTATTGAACAAGATCATTAATGAGTAGACTGACACTGTACTAGGATTTTTTTTTTTTTTTTTATCTTTGCAATATTAAGCTTTGTCTCTCCACAGAACAGTTCTAGGAAATTGTTCTAATAGTGTGTGAGGTGGAAGGTGAGGAAAAAGGGGCTAAATATTTCTAAATATTGGAAGTCTTCAGATTTCTAGCATCTTGAGCACGTGGTGACATTGAGGTATCATTCAGTTACCAGCAGCTATTTATTAAAAAATTGCTTTGTTTATTGTTGTTATGAATGCCACTTAGTAGGACTTTACTTTGGATCCACAATGCATACTATAAGTATCTAAAGAAACTAAAAAGTCCTCATCCCTTGCTATCAATTTGATTTTATTTTTTGTTCTTGCAACATATCTCTATGTTTATACTGTTAGTAATTAAAATTTATAAGCTTGTTGCCATAACATACATCCATATCCTACTGTTAGGCATCCATAACCAAACCAAGCATCAATGTTGACTGTATGTTATGCACTGCATATAATCATGCCATATTTAAAGGGAGGTATGTTAAGCTTCTGCTTTTAAAAAAAAGAAAATGTGAAGAATGATATGCTCAAGAGTGTCTAATTTTTTTGCTTTCCTTGCTTCTGACTGATAAACAGCATGATACCATATGAAAAAATATTTGCTATTAACTGAGCCAGAATTAAGGACCCAGAATGAATTTTATTTTATCTTTGGTATTGCTTCACTTTGATACAGCTTTTGTAGGTTTGCATATGAATCGTTGTATTTTAGGGAACTCTTCTGAAAATAAATACTTGAATTAATAGTTAAATAGATGCTGAGTAACTTAAATAATAATTGGGAAATATTTTGAGATCTCTGAATTGGTATTTATTAAGTGATAATAGCCTGTCCTTATTTGTTTAGTGAAAAGGATTATGTGTATGCCATGTGTGTGTGTCTGCGTTTACAAAGTATGTATATATATGTGTAACTTCCGCACCTTGGCTGCAAAACATCAGCAAGGAATTTTTGTTTACATGATGGGCTGATAATTTAAGGACAGACAACTTACCTCCTATATTACCAATTCTGGACAGTCATTATGTGGTTAATCCCAGAATGGTTGAGGTTGGAAGG
>VZSV01000013.1:7389018-7459063 GCA_013398735.1 Nothocercus julius | reverse complement strand
ACCCTGCACTTGCCCCTGTTAAACCTCATGAGGTTCCTCTCTGTCCAACTCTCCAGCCTCTCCAGGTCCCTCTGAATGGCAGCGCAGCCCTCCGGAGTGTTGGCCACTCCACCCAGTTTGGTATCATCAGCAAACTTGAAGAGGGTTCGCTCTGTCCCTTCATCCAAGTCGTTGATGGGTAAGTTGAACAGCACCGGGCCCAGTACAGACCCTGGGGGTCACCACTAGCTACAGGCCTCCAACTAGACCTTCTGAGCTCTGCCATCCAGCCAGTTCTTGATCCACCCCACTCTCCATTCATCTCAATCACACTTCCTGAGCTTCCCTTTGAGGACATTATGGGAGATGGTGTCTCTATGCTGTGCAGTTCATCGGAACTAGCCTTAGCAGCAAAGATTGAAGCAAAGAAGGCATTTAGTAACTCTGCCTTCTCTGTATCCTCCAACACCAAGGCATCCACCCCATTCAGCAGCGAGCCCACATTTTCTCTAGTCTTCCTTTTGCTGCTGATGTATTTGAAGAAGTCCTTCTTCTTGTTCCTGGCATCTCTTGCTAGAATTATTTCCAAACAGTCTTTGGCCTTCCTCACTGCATCCCTGCATTCTCTGACAATGTTCCTATATTCCTCCCAAGTGGTCTGTCCCTTCTTCCATGCTACGTATGCTTTCGACTTCTAAGTTTTTCTAAGAGCTCCTTGCCCATTCGTTCAGGTCTCATGCCCCCCTTGCTTGACATCTGTCTCACAGGGATAACTAGTCACCTAAGTGGAAGTCACTCCTTGGTGTGTCCCACCATTCATCTAAGGCCTTCACATTTAAGTGAAATAGTATTACAGCTATTTCAGTGAAAGAATGAAAATACAAACATTAAACATGAAACAACATTTGAAGCGGTTTCGAAGCTAAATGTGAAAGCCTGTTAAGTATTTACAGGCGTCCTTCCATGCTTGAAGGTAAAAGACAAGAAGATGTACAATGAAAGAAGCAGAGAATTCCTCTCCCAAAGTTTTTCCCAAAATGCTTATTTAGGGAGCTTATTGCAGTTATAGCAAGAATTAAATAGCAAACATCTGAGAAAATGATCTCCACTTTCTTGGCATCCCAACCTTCAGTGGTCAGTTGCAGCCTTTTTGAGTAATGAGACTAAAACAAGGCATATTACTTTTGTTAGAGAATTGACAACATTTCTTACAGAGTATTTTGCCTCATATTAATCTCTTCAGACTGAAATCTTGTCAGGGTTTACTTCTCACATTCTCCCTATGGAGACCCTGTATAAAGGAGGAAAAAAATGCCAAAGTGCCATTAGCATCCAAGAAAGAAGTCTGTGTAGTTAACCTAACATAATTGACTTTTATTCATTCCACCCCCATCATTTTTAATAGTTGATTTTTAGCCACTATAATTCATTCAGTGAGAGGTTATAAAAGAAAAATGCAAGAAGAAAAACAAGCTCACAACTTTAAAAGGAAAAGAAATAAAGTGAGTATACTAAAGTAGGTCACTTCTTATAACTTGAGTGTTCTTGCAACTTTTTTCTGGCTCCTCAACTTGCAAATCACACAAATGTAAAACTTTCATAAATTCACACATCTTTTGGAAGGAACAAGTAGAGCTGAAATAATCTAAAGTATACCTTGCAAAATACCTCTGCCTTTGCCCCCTTCTTTATGTTTACTTCTGCACTGGTAGTTGGCCAGGGAGATCTTATACCTGTCATACTTAGGGAGGTCTACAAATACTATGTAATATCACTATAAAAATGTATTGCACCACACAAGGCTGCACAATCATGGCTAGTTAAAGCTAATGTAGCAGTTGATGGCAAACCCGAGAATGAGTTTTCGTTTTGTGACATTATAGTGTATTGCTGGGGAACAGATATTTCATTAATGGTAACTGGGAAGAAAGTGTCATCATCCTTGGTTCCCTTTTGGTACCTGATCATTTTAATAATAGCTTTGCTTCTTTTCATGATAATTAAGATTATTTGAGATATTAGGATGACCGAAGATTCTTTCAAGTAATGACTATAAATGGCTAAATGGATAAAATAGTGTCGAAAAAATCCACAGTCATTTGGAAAGATTCAGTCTCTATCTGAGAGCAATCTGTACTCCTCCTACATTATTGACCTGTGGCTAGAGCAGTAGATTGATGGGCAGCCGGATAAGAATTCCTTGCCCTGACCATGGCAGTTTGTTTCTGCAGCTATTTTGTTAAATCTTTCCTCTCAGCCTCTTAATTTAGTGCTGTCCCATTTTCCCTTGGCGCTGACCTGCCGAGAACCTGGTGCTGTCTGCAAGCTGATGAACTATGTTTGTTCTGAGTGGAAGTGACTGGGGAGGCTGGGATGGTTTCATCACAGTCTTCTCTAAAATGTCCTTTAATAGTAGCACACGAAAATATTCCCTGCAAAGTGCACAGTCTCTTTTAGGATGTGTGCCTTTCTTATTGATAGTGGGTTTCCTTAATCACAGATGCTATATAGCAGATAAAAGATGCCTTTCTGTGTCGATACAACAAGAATATATAGTTGGTGATCAAGCTGAAACCTTAAAGCAACATTTTACTGGAAATTTAAGTTTTCAGGGATGTTGTGTGCTGAGGATTAGATTGGGAGGAGACTGTGTTCTTAGAGAAAGGAGTAGTACATCATTTTGCTGATAAAAGGATTCTGACTGCATTTCCTTTAAACTCAAGATGTAATCCAGCCAAAAAGTACACATATCTGTGAAAGTTCACATCAGACCTGAAACAGAAAAATAATCTCTCCCTCCTTTGTGCGTCTGCAGGGGATAAGGAGGATGTTACGCTTGACCACATGCTAAAATGTGCGATGCCTGTGGGTGGGCTGCAGCCTATTTGAAAGCCACACTTACAACTCTGGTTTATCGCTAATACTTTTAAATTTCATCTTCCTTTCTTTCTTCTAGGGAGGCAACACCAGGGAGGCACATAAACGCCACAAAAAATAGTTTTAAGATTTATTTTCCTTTTCCATCCTGCTTTCCCCAGGCAACCTTGATGTAGTTTATAATCACTACCCTCTTGTTTTCCATAATTCTTGTTAACCGTAGTTCAGACCTACACTAAGGGTCTTCAGCAATAGTTCGCTTTTGCAGTCAAAACTGGACAGTCTAAAGCCTTGATAACTCAGAGACACTTTTTTTTTTTGTCTATATCAAACATTTGCCCATGCGTTGATGACTCTGAATTGTAGATATTGATCAAAAGATTACAAATACCTCAGCATTTCTCATGATACAATGTTGAAGTCTATATGGAATAGAAGACAGATCTGTAAGACTTTTTCTGACTAGTGTAAGTAGCAATTTGCAATAACTGTTTCTTATTTAAAATGGGTTGTTATCTGACACCCTTGTTTCATCTTACAAATAGTAGCTCTGTGGAAGTGAAAAAAAAAAGTTGCCTTCCGCACAAAATATTATTCCCTGTAACCAGTTATATTCTAATGTGACCATAGCTGCTAGTTGTGAGCCAAGCAACTTTTTGTTGTGAAACAAGCAAGTTTTTGTAATCCAAGCTGTTTTATGTTCTTCTTCAATCTGGACAGAAAATGAAGCCAAATTCAGGCTGCAATCAATATCATCTCAAACAAACAGAAATCTGTCCAAAGGATTTGCTTTTTTCTTAGTTTGTCTCTATGTGTGCTATGCAGGTTTTATTCATGACCTTATTATAGGAGCTCATAAATGTACATGAATAAAAGAATCATTTATATTGCAAATCATATCACTGCTAATTAGAAACCCAGTTAAGTAAGTGCTAATATTTGCAAGAGCATGATTTATGTTTACTTTTGTCTAAATTTAGTCGAAAGTTGTGTTTCTTTTTTATGAATAGTGATAGCTAAAAGATCTTAAAATGTTTTAAGGACTTAAAAACGAATCATGAGAACTACACCTAGAAGTTTTCCTTTAATGGCCTTGCATGCTTACTGAGCTTTCAGTAGTACTTTAACCAGCAAGAATCATCCTTTTCTATTGTCTGCACAATATCAGTTCCTGGGTTTAAATTTTTTTAAGCCCATGTGTTAGGGGCCTTCTGGAGAACAGAACCAATGCTAGCTCTGAAGAGCCAACATTGGTGTTCTCCGACTATCTATTAGGGAAAAATTCTGATACAAGAAAGCATCTACCCATGTGTTGCTGGATTTTCTACTAGTTGGAGAGGATCATTTTGAACTGCAACCTTTTGCTCAGCTGAAGAGTTGGAAGAAACTGGTAATATGGATCGGAAATCTTGAAAGACTCTCACGTATGTGTGTGTGTGAGATGCAAGTTGCCAACATTATTTTCATACACCAAATAGCTAAAAGGATTTGCCAGATGGGTATACTGTAAGAATGTTAATTTAATGTGCACTAAGTGAGAGAAATATCAGTCTAGATATTTTCTAGCTCTCACATGCAGGTGAAGCGTCCAGATATTAACAGCTCTTGCTGCATAAATATGTCTATGATATGTCCTCTTACCCTTTTGCAACTCTAAAACTGTTGTCTGGAATTTCATCATTTTCACACCTCAGTTACTCTAGCGTCCTCCCCTCCTGCACTGACGAGTAAACCCCCACCCCCACTAGCCAAGGTCAGAGGTGTGCCATGAAGCTAATTTCCCAAGTTCATTTTTTTAGCTGTATTTCTTTTCGCTTTTGAGCACCTCTCCTCATTAAGAACAAATCGCTTGTCTTCAGTTTTAGGGCTCTTCATGAGTCATTTCCAAACCTTTCATCCATTATCAAAATGTCAAAACCTCGTTTTGATTCTTGTGGTCATAGCCCTTAGCCCCCCAGAGTACCTTAGTAACTTATTCTCATGCAGCTTTTCTTACTTTGCAGAAGCTTCCCACAAGCCTCTTAAGGTTGTTCTTTCTCAAATCACTCCATAAAACTCATTTGTCATCATTCCTGGAAAAAAAAAAAACAAAAACAGCTAGTAACACACTGAGATCATTGCTTAGATGTGCCTAATACTTTCTCTATATCCTGTATCAGTCTCTGTGCAGATTGCGAAGTGTTCGCATTAGGGAGATGCCAGTTGGTCCCTATTCTGAAGCAGTGATCTCCTGTTCTGTGGAAGGATTCCTAAGTGCAAATAATAAATCCTATTACAATAGGATTCTTTAAGCTTTTCAGCTGATCTTGCATTCTGATGAGGACCGGCAATCAGCTCTTTTTTTTACTGTTCTTGGTCAGACTAACTCTTCTTTGCTTGGCAGCCTCTTTGAATTTGTCTCACTGTTGTGTGTTCTACTTGGCACTGCTGAAAAGCCCTAGCTCGCTCGGGCTGCAGCTGTGCTTCTGCTGCGTGGTGTGATGAGCAAGACGTGCTATCCTCATCCCCAGAGGATTCCACGGGCTCCTTCTTCCTTGCTTCTGGCTACAATTCAAAAGGGTGACTGTTAGCTGTATCACTTCTGAGAGCTGTAACTAGAAGGATACTCTAATTTCCTATTTAGCAGAATAAAAAGCAAATTTAAACAGATTTGGAGGCACAGGGGCAGAAGGCAGGCAACTTTTGTAAGCACCTCTGTCCTTGGAGCTTTTTTGATGACCTTGGAAGAGACCTGCCCTTATGCTAGTCTGAGCTATAGCCTTCTGCTAGAGTATATTATATACGTGATTTTCATGGATGCCTAGCTTCATCCAGTCAGTATTTAGCCTGCAGTTAACAGAGAAGTATAGACGTTACTTGGTAGGGGATTCATCTCAGTTGTCTTCTGAATTACCTTCTGACAATCTTTTCATACCAATGTAGAAAACATCAGTAACCTGAGCTATTGGTCCAGGCAATCCTAAATTTGACATGTAGAGAATGTCTCTTTCTAAATATTATTTGTTCTTTGTTCTAAAATTGAACCAGATTCTGACATCACCACATGACTCCATGAGTTAAGACTTCACCTACCCCGAGGTAATAGTAAAATATGAAGATTTGGCAACACTGGATGGGAGAGATCCCCAAAACTAAGTACTCTCCAAGGACAAAACTTCTTGGTTCCATGAGAGGAACACAGAGCTTGTGCGTTGTGCTGCTTATTAACTTTACAGCAACTAGAATTAAAACCTCTCCAAATAGGATTCACATGGAGCAAAAGATTGATGGAAAGTTAGTAAAAATATCCAGGTGAAAATTCTTCACAGCAAGGTGCAATTTAAAACATCTTACACTTCTACAGGACACAGGAAGCTGTATCAGATTGCAGTTTACAGCCAAATCCTTCTCCTGTGGTTTTTGGAAATGAACAGTTGGCATACACTTTATTTCTAAAATGTTGCATTGGCAGAACCGCACTGCTTATATAAAACTACTGATTAAATTTGGACACTGATTTTGGAAGAAAAGTCCTGCACTCAAGTTCTTATTTGCATGCCACGTCTACTTTTGCACTTTATTCACTGAGTCTGTAATGTAAAATGCAAAGACAGTCCTGGGAGCAAACCCCCAAAATTATTTTTTTGAAAGGAAGGTGTAAATGATTCCTGACTATCAAGGGCAGATTTAGCTTTCCTCCAGGTTGCATTAGAAGGCACCTGCCCAAGGCAGTGCCCTCACCATTGAGTGCCTCTTAAAAAAATGCCATTGTCCTGCCTTCCCCTCCCACAAATGTTTTTTAGGTGCTGTGGCTGCTTCACTGTAGGTACTTTTACAGCTTTCTCAGCCGGTTGATATGCTGTCTGAGGCAAGGCTTTAGGAGTCACTTTTCAGCTTAGAAATATTCAGCGTCCACCCGGGCCCCACGGAGATGCCTGTTTTAGAAGCCCCCTCCTAAGTAGTTCTTTCCTCAGAGGAATGGGTAGCTGCAGTTCAGCACAGTAACCATCACCTGTGAATCTTCATTCATGAGCGCTCTTTTTCTACACCAGTGGACCCACTAGTGTGTTTTAATGTAGTCATATATTTAAGTGACTTTTGACTGAGTGATTATCCAAGGCAGATTGGAATTAGGATTGCATCCTAATACACTGGATGGATAACAAGCCATGTCCAAAGTACTGGCACAGTCAAGAATCCGGGGCAGAAGGACAGCTGAAATATTCTGGGGAGGGTAGCACCAGTTTGCCCACTCTATTGGTCTGCATCCAGGAGGAGCCAAGTAGTTGTGCTGGCATAATCCATTTTTCTTGACATGCTAAAGTACCTACCTAAAGCTTCTTATGCTGTGCACTGTCCAAAAACCTACTGTACCTATGAAAGAGATGAGGGGAGGGAAGGGCTGGTTCAGAGATGGAATATGATGCCACTTCTAAGGACTCCTGTTTAAGTATTCCAGTGGATATTTTTTGGACCAACACACATGCACAGTTTACGGGCAGCGTTAATGACAAGTAGCTTTTGTTTATAGCAAAAAGGGAGTAATGCTTCAGCAGTACTGCTTATTGGGCTTTACAGGGAAGAGAAGCCTGGTGGTGAACAAAGTGGGTAGAGCTTACAGTGAAGCAGGCAATAAGGAGGTTTGTGTAGGCATTTCCTGATTAGCATCCGTTGTTTCAGCAGTCCAGGAACATGACACAGATATAGATATCTGGTCATGCTGGTGTTTAATGCATTCCTTCTAGCATGCAGTCCTGCCTTTGGGGTTTACTTTGATTCTTGCTGAGCTCTTCAGTGTTTTGAAATTGCTGAAGGAGAATGGAGAGCAACACAAATAGGAGGCATCTGGAAGGAGGAAGGCACGGAATCTCGAAGGAATAGGAGACGTCTTGGAAGAGTGAGAGAAAAAGCCCTGAGACAGTGAGGATAGAGCTCAGATATTTCCTATCATTAGTTTTTGGTGACTCTAGTACAGACTATATTTGCATTTTGTCATGTGCATACAAATTTAGTTGTACAAGTATTGGAGAAAAGAATTCAGGGCTAAAAACTTCATGCTCTGAAGGCTTAGCGAGCCTCCTTCTACTTCCCCATTTGTATCCCTTTCTTTCCTGTGATGGGAACATACCCCATAGATTTCTGTAGGCCTGTCCAAAGTCTGAGAATCGTTACCCTGTATTCACACAGAATCCTCAGAATCCTTTTTTTTTTTTTTTTTTTTTCCCATGGCATTTTCAATCTCATTTTATTGGCTTATTGACCTGCTGCTTTTTTAAACAGAATTTGTTAAATTTTGTTGACACTATTTTTATTACTCTGCTATTGGTTACTGTGTTCTAGAAGTTTGTGCTTAAGTTAATAAGAGTAAAGTGTTCAGGACAACTGACTGTCACTGACCTTAACTCTTGAAAGTTTCATAGTATGGAAATTTGAGGATGGTGTTTTCCTGGGGTGTCGTAGGCCTTGTCAAGTCTAGGATTTATTTTTTTAATATGTCAGTAACAGCAGTTTTTCAGTGTCAAATATGAGTTGTTATTAGGCATAGGAGGACTTTGTTGCATTTATTAAACCTGCCAAGTATGTTAAAAATGAAGAATTGCTTTGTCTTCAGTGCCATTTTAACATAGACATCTTTAACATCTTTAAAAGGATCTCCTTGCAGAAAAATAAACACAATAATAATTATACCTATATTTTATATTTTTCCTGTATTACTTCTATAATTTCAAAATATCCTAGCCCTGTTTCACAGATGGGAAAATGGAGCTCTCCACGGTAGGTAAAATAACTTCACTTGGAGGTCATCTAGAGGAAGACTGATCTGCTCTCAAAGCAGCACCTTATTACAAGTCGTATATTAAACTGAGCAAAATGTATTTGTGAGTTAACAAAACAGAAAGAGAACTTTTAAGGCATTATTTAATGTGTTTTTTTTTTTTTTTTTTCCCCCCACAGGAACTTTTTACACCGGAGTGCAAATTTAAGGAGTCTGTTTTTGAAAATTATTATGTAATCTACTCATCCATGCTCTACAGACAACAGGAATCTGGTAGGGCCTGGTTCTTGGGGCTGAACAAGGAAGGGCAAGTCATGAAAGGAAACAGAGTGAAGAAAACAAAACCAGCAGCTCATTTTCTACCCAAGCCATTGGAAGGTGAGGTTCAGTCCGTCACTGCCAGATACACTAAAATGTTAAGGTCCTGTTATAAATATCACAAAATGAAGCGGGAATGGTTTCTCAAATACCTTTCTGAATGCGCGTGCCATGCACAGGGGCCATTCCAAGTGACAGTTCCCAGGATTCATGGTGTGGCTTTGTGCTTCGGCATCGTAATGCTAGAAAGGGCATATGTAAAAACATTCTTTCAAGGGAGTAAGAGGTCATTTTTTTACAAGAAAAGAAATCTTTTGTTGAAGTGCATTGTGCTGTTTTTAAAACAATCTCCTGGTAGGGGCAAACATGTTGGGAGTCTTGCAGTAAGAAACACTCCTTTCATTAAGCAGAGTGAAATAATGGATATTGCAGGATAATTGAAGTTATAAATGGAATGGAGGAAATGCCAGCATTCAAAAGTAAAACTTTCTAGCACAAAACACAAAGGTCTGTTTATAAAATAAATCATACTGTATTAATAGGCAGTTGGTGTAACGCACATATATTCTGTAAATTGGCCTTTAAACCTAGGCAGAAGCAAATAAAAGTCGTACTAACCTTACATATTACAATGATGTCACCCATTCTCAATCTTAGCAATGTAGCTTTTGATTTATCCTTTATATTCTACAAGCTACTTTTTTTTTCTGCTCTGCTGCTTTTTGTTTCTTGTCTTGGTGTCATTTCATTCAGTTTATTGCTACACATAGCCTCAGTCATTCTGAAAATTATCTCATTAGTTAACATCTCTAAAACACACACCTGAGTAATGCTTTAATTAGCAATACTCTGTCTTTCTTGCAGCCTTTTAACTTTGAAGATTTTTGATCTAAAGGATCAGTTTGTTAAATGTTTTAGAGGTTCACCATGAGGAAAACATTTGAAGAGTCCTTTATTTAACTTCATGTTTGAACCGAGGTTGAAGCTGTTTTGCTTCCTTAGCTTTGCAGAAGTCTTAAAATTTTCAAGAGCTCTTGACAATATCTGCAGTTTATATGTCAATTGCTTTATATTAGATTTTAGCAATTTGTGTGGGAAACAGTGCATTTTTAAAAGCAACATCAATTCTAATGGATTAGGAAAAAGTGCCATTAAAGTTTTTTGATGGTCAGGTTCTTAGACCTTGATGGTCAGACTCAGGCTTAGAAATAAGTTGCTTTATATCGTCCACAAGAGTCATCAAGTATTACAGCTCTGCTATGTAATTCTTTACCTTATAGATCTGTCTCGTGCAATATTTTTCTGGGTCATGATATTGTTTTATCATGCTCTTTAATTAAGCAGCATTTCATCATGCTCTTAATTAATCAGCAAAGAGAAGTGTCCTAAGCCCAGTTATGGAGTGTTCACTCTGAAGATATAGATCATAACCAGCCTCATGCACTCCAGAGAAGACATTTCATTTCAGACCTCAGAAGCCATAAAAGGATTTAGAGTGTGTCACTGGAAATGTTAGAACAAGTTAAGTATTTGATTAGTTAATGATGCTTTGGGGCGCTTCGTATTTATTATGAAACTTCACACCACTGAAGATCAAGGTCAGTACTTTGATGCTCCTGCCTCCTACTCTAATTAGCCAAGGGATGAAGGGATTGTGATCTGTGTGGCAGCACGCAGCCATCCCCAAAATCATAGTGTGATGATTAATTCTTCTGATGGCTTTTACATCTCTTTTAACATTGCTCTGATATAAATAAATGCTACTGAAGTTAGGTATAAGTGGAAATATTACCTGATTCAGGGACATGGAAAATGAAATTGAATTATCCAAGAGCATTAATCATTAAGGCAGCTTAATGCTGGAACTGTGTAATTGAACACATGTATTTTCCTCAAGGGATTTTAAGTGGTTAGATAAGGACGGAAGCCCAGGGGCAAACTTTTGATGCCTCCAAGAATTCAGTTAATAGGTTAAATTGGAGTTTTATGCACTTTGGAATTCAGTGGAGATTAGTGGCTGCTGAGAAAAATTTTGGATAGAAGGAAGAAAAAAACCCAAGCAGCTTGGGTACTCTTTGCGGGACTGTCCTGGACATTTAGTCAGCATAGACTGGAAGAGGTCATAGCCAAGCTCCTGAGACTTGTGAATCAGGGGTACAAACGACGGAGCAGAGTTGGGCCCGAGCCTGGCCATGCAGTGTCAGACTGTGAGAGAATGCTAAGTCTAGGCAATTTTATAATATAATACCATTCATCAATCTGTGTTGCCTCAGTGTATTTGACTTTCAGAATCTTGTAGAAAAGAAAATAGAAAATTAATGTAGAAAAGCCATCCTATTTTAGATCTCTTTTCTCAAAAATGTCTCTCCTCCTTTTCTCCCCTTAGTTGCCATGTACCGAGAACCATCCTTGCATGATATTGGAGAAACGGTGCCAAAGGCTGGGGTAACTCCAAGTAAAAGCACAAGTGCATCTGCAATAATGAATGGCGGCAAACCAGTTAACAAGAGTAAGACCACATAGCCAGATCCTCACAGGTGTTGTGACTTCCTGAGTCCTGAGTACAGTTGAGCCATTTATCCTTGCCAGACTTTCCCTCTGCAGTGTCCGCGGATCAGCTCGAGGCAAGGGGAAACGCTTGCCTGCTGCTGTCTCTGAACTGAGTTGTTGCAAGCGGATAAATCTCAACGTGTAGCTCCTCCCACAACGAGAAGACACCTGGATAAACCAGCTGAACTCAGACCGTGGAATGCCCTACCAGATATTGGAATGCCTTTTTAATATCTTTTCTGTGACTGTGACACTTCATGTGAATGACATACTTCACAAGTACACTTGATACCTTGCCTGCTGACAACTACCCATAATCCCTTTTTGAGTCCAGTTTCAGCAAAATCCATGTGTTTAAGTTCTATTTTGTAGCACACAAATAATCAAGTAATTTCTAGTTAGATGCTGTAAACCTGTGCTATTATGGATTTCTCTTCTTCCCTTTTTTATAAGGCTGCTCGCTCCACTGTCTGTGATCTTTTGCAGGGATTGTGTTTCTCTATAACTTAAGTGTTGCCGGTGGCTTAGTTTTGGAAGCAATCAGGGAATCAGGAAGCCTTCAAAAATCTATTATTGCAAATTATATCTATAAAGAGTAGGATGTTGTCTCTGGCTTACAATATTGATTAAATGTGAATAGTCTTAGTAACAGATACTGTGCTCCTGAGGTTGGCATCAAAGTGGAGGGAAGACTGTCAAACACACCCAATGATAGAAAGTTTTCCGAAAAGTGTTTGACATGCCCCTATAGTTTCTTTTTGTGTGTGTATTTTATACATATCACAGGCTTACTGGTAATGGTAACATTTGCCTTGCCCAGCGAGCAAGACCCACTCGTTTTTGGGAAAGTGGGTCAAAAGAACTCTGTAGGCCTTGTAGGCCTGAATTAAGGCTCATTTTTCATCTACTAAATCCTCATTATTTGAAAAACAACCACCACCAATTAAAAAAAAAAAAAAAAAGGCGGTAAGACTAACCAGAATTGTGCTACCTAAGTCCGTTTCAAATATAATCCTTTCCTGTTTTTAAGGAACTGAACTTAATGCCATTGTTAATTTTGGCTGAATTCCACACATACTTAGCAAAGCATGGGCAAGGATGTTGTTGTGTTCCTTTTTGCAGCACCAGTGCAAAGGGTAGTTACAAATTATAGTTTAATATTTCTGGTGTTTTAAAACAACTTTTAAAACTGGACGTATTATAAAACTTTATTTTTAATTTTAGCTCAGCATGCAAAGTCCAGTCCTATGTATCTCACCAATATCCCAGTATGTATCTCTACCCAGCTTCCTCTGATAATATGCCCACCAAATTGCTAGATTAAAGGTGCCTTGCCTTGATCTCTGTATACTGTACCTTCTCCTACATGAACCTAGAAGAAATCAAAAACATTATAAAATTGAAGCCTTGGATCATTTTATGAGAAACACCATCAACACTTCGAGCGTGTCATTTCTGAACAGTGAAACCAATGTTAGTGGGAAAATAAGTTTTAGACAATACCACAGAGATGCCATTGAAGTTAATTAGTTCAGTCACATGCTTTCAGAAGGCTAAGATGGGGTTACTCTCAGCATGCTTAAGAAGGTATTTGCCTTTTGGAAATGGCAACAAGGACCAAATTGTGTCTCAGTCTGGAAAACTCTGTGCAGGAACGCTATCTTGGCATCTTGCTGTTATCTTGGTATTTAAAGATTAAAAAAAAAAAAAAAAAAAAAAAAAAAAAATCCTCCATTCCTTTTTCTTTTTTTTTCTTTTTTTTTAGCATTGTATTTTTGGCAATTTATTTTATCATGTCTTTATGCTGAAATTGCTACAGAGCCAGTGGTCATTTCAAGCTCCTAACCTGCTCAACTGAATAACTGATTCAATCTAAGCAACTTCTTTGTGCTAGTTTTCGTGTGTTCTGTTTTTATAAGCAACATTTAGTACACAGTTGAAGGAGGCTACTATAAAGATGCTAAATTCTAGATAACCAAACTTTTATTTTCTTTTTCCTTTTTTTTTTTTTTTTTTGTAGGTTAGACTTCTTTCTTTGTATTTGCATAAAAAACCAGCAAGCTAGCACTTGATATTTGGTCCTTCTTGGCAGGATTAGGCAAGTGTGAAGTCCAAATCTATGTATAAAGAAAAAAACGCAAAGCTGTGTTAATATTGTGATAGAAATACAAGAAACTTAGACTGTCCCCTTGCCTGGTAGCTCTGAGTTGGGAGAGGGGGGAAAGCCTTTAGGGTCAGTCTCGGTGCACAATTCTCAACCCATCTGGTCCAGGTTTCTTTTTTTTTTTACCATCTCTGAGAAAACCAAGCAAGAGCAAAGCTAGTCACACGGTCAAGTGAGCTTACGGTGAATCCAGGGCGCTCCGTGGGACACAACAGCCTCGATGTTGTATTATCTACTCTGTCCCTAAGGTATCTATCCCCAGTCTTTGTAGAATTCTAGGAGGAGAAATTAGAATATTTTGAAGAGGATAATAAAGCTGAAAGCTACATTGTCTCTTTCTCTTTTATCTAAATTTCATAGAGTTCATGAGGAGGAATTACATGTGTTTGTGTCCCACAGAGTCTTCATTTTACTCTCCCCAGTTTAAGAGCCTGAGGAAAGATGGAGCTGGAGAACTGTCTGAGACATGCAGTGAGGATCTGGCTCATGGCTTGATGCTCTATAAGTTTTGTATTCAACATTAATCTTTCAATCCCAGCTAACTGAAATCTGTCAAGCAATTTTGGAGCTATAATTAAGGTCATATTTACTTTTTATAAGTCATTAGTTCATACAGGAAATGCAACTTTTTTTTTTTAGTCCTGTTATTGTTTTCGTGGACTAAATACATATGTGTGCTTAATCCAATGACTAAATGTCCGCAAAATAATTTATTGTACAATCTTTTTAAACATAGCAAAGAGGTCTTTCTGCTTTAGTTACTTCCACTAATTTTATCTCTTTTCTCACCTGTTGCATGGGGAAGAGGATGACAAGGATGAACTGCACGTAGTAGGTTTTGTATATGAAAGAGCTGTTGGTCTGTATTACTGAATTTACATACATATATGCAAATAGTTTGTCTGCATTGTTTGTGTTTATTATCATTTGTTGTATACACAGACGCAACATGTTGAATAAAACATTTATACGAAAGCATACTGAAATACAACACCAACAAAGAATTATGTAACACATAGACTGTGCAAAACATCATTGCACTGGCCACAGTATGGTGAAACTTCATGTAAATAGGTTGGCAAACTCAGCTCTCCCCTTTACCATGCCAAAGAAAATCTTAGCTCCTTAATATAATACCTCTATTGCTGTTTTCCAGGATAGGACTTCACTATTTTGTTCCCTCTAAAATTAATTTCGCTGCTAAGTGAAACCTGTTTTCAACTGTCTGTTACTGCTAAAGTACTGTATAGTAAACCTGACGGAATCAGTTTGTTTTTACACATTGAGCATTTTGTACTTACATGTCTAGCTGTCTGTGAATCCACAGCAGTCCAGATCTTTTGCATGCTTGCTTTGTATTTTGTTCTTCTCCTGGATTTTATCTAATCTCAGACCGCACAGCAGTCAACCCATCTTGCCATCTCATAATGCAGATATGGTAACACTACACATAGTTGTTCTCTCTGCTTTTGCTTCCTTTGCTCTTTTTAGTCACTCTCAAATGGATTATTTTTAATATAGTCCTTTTCATAAAATTTAACTTGTGTAGAGTTAGGTTGCTCCTCAGTGAACACCCTCTCACCACCAGATATAAAATAAAAGAGTTCACTTTGCCTATAGAATTTTCCTGAAAAAAATGCTAAAGATATGATTTTTTATACATATACAGGGAAATTTTTTCTCTTGGTTTAAAAGCCTTCTAAGAAACAAGGCATGGAAGTGGGAAGTTTGGTCCATGCATTAAAAGTGTGTCTTGCTGATCTGTTTATTGGCATAAAGCAGAAATTGTTCAGCTCCAGTCAAATGAGAATGCAAGGAGAATTAGACATAGGAAGAAAGTTATATTTCTTTAAATGCCCCTCTGGATAAACTCATATTCTGTGCAATGCATTTTAAAATATCTAATAACAGTATTTTTTCGTGATGACTAATGCAAATGCTATAACTTATTTTTAAAGATGTAATAAAGTCTTTGCTCTATTACCTAGTCACAGAAATATTCAACATAGCTTTCTTCATCCCAGTAACAAAGTGTGTTATATCATTTAGCTATGAAGTGAGATGCTATTCTATAAAGACGCAAGGGCAGTGCATGAGAACAGGCAGACCAGGTACATTTAAATCTTCATCCCTATGACTCTAAAAGACAATATGGCCAAGGAAAAAAAAAAATCATGAGAACATTAATAATTTACAAAAGCAAATCAATCCACAGCTGTTTTACGGGTGATATGCCAGAGGATGCAGGATACAATCGGCATAATTCTACGAAATGCTGGAAATGTTTTGTAGAAGCATTCAGACCACTTCTGGATTGCGTTCTTCCTATTCCAAGTAGAAAGCAAGGCTACATTATCAGTGTTTCTGAGGTTTCCCAATCTAGCCAGTACAAAATCCCTATTTATCCAATGTTGCCTAACAATGTTAGGTTGTTTTCACCACCTAAACTACCTTTTGTCACTGGCCTGAGAGCAGTCACTAACTATGAAGAATCAGGCAGTACGGTTCACTCCCTTATGCCTCTTCCTGGTTTATGTTTCTTGAATTCCTGTCACCAGGAATGAGGTGTAAAATCACAATTTATTAACACAACTGTTTTCACATATGTTGAATAATAATCTTATTCCTTCAGGTCCCATTTTTCTAGTGAGGAAATGAGCCTCAGAACAGATCTACTGGGAGTCACATTACCTCAGCATGAAAAGAGGGGAAAATGTCCAAGCAACATTGTATGAACAGAGTAAAAACTGGAAATTAGATATTCACTATACTTTTAGTAGAGTTAATAAATATTTTAAGATTTATAGTGATAGCACCATTTGGTTTGATAATTTACATTTTAATTAGCCCCTGGCACTAGCTGTTAGAATATTCTAGCATATTTCCATACTTACCTTAACAAAAAATTTAGACAGCACTTTTTGAAAGTCTATGGCTATGTAATCCACCCAGTAACCAAACTGTTTAAGTTGGGTATTTTTTAAAAAAAAAACTATCCAGAAACCTGAATCATTTTACATTCTTATAGTACGTAAATTTAAAAGGAAAAGAAATAGCAAAGTAAAATAACGAGTAAAGAATCTTTGTTTTCTTTTTTTTTTTTTGGTCTATCAATGTGAGTACGTGAAATTCAAAGGCCGATCTACAGTAGATTGATTGATGCTCTACAAGAGCATTGATTTTCAACTATCTCCTGTTTTACACTACTAAATGCAAATGGAAGGAAATGCGGTACAACCTTATGTCTCTCCCTCTTTACATTCTGACTCAGCAGAGGAACGTATATGCCAAAAGCACTGGTTATTATAGGAGGATTCAGGTCAGTAGTATTCATGAATATAAATAAGACTGTGCTCTCCAGTCAGGCACCAGGGTTGACAAAATGCCTATATGTTAAAGTGTTTGAAAATATCCCTGTTAAGCTCTATACAGTCCAACGGTTATTAAGTACAAAATACAAAATATAATTTCAGAATGGGTTTCTTTTAAGTTTCTTTATACTATATCAATACATTTTAGAACTCTAATAATTTGGTTATTCAAAAAGACTCTTACTGTCAGCCTCGGGATATATGTATCATTATTTATGTGCATAACTCCTATACAAGTTATGCATAGATGTTTGGTGGTTATAATATGTCTCCCTGAGAACATGGGTTTCACAAGCTTCATTTTTAGAAAGAGAAAATTTGGTTATGAAAAAAAACAGGTAAGGTAAAGAGCAAGCTACATGGGACTAATAAAAGTGATTGTTCAAAAATTCATCATTTTTTTTTTTTTGCATTCTAATTATTATATGTTCTGAGCCATTGTATTTTCCTATTTCAAAAATGTCCTAATAGAAAGTGTTTCTAATAGAAAATAAATTTCTAGACTAATAATGGAAATACCTTTTTCAGTTGATATACAATTTACTAATTTCTGAATCATGTACCTCTTTAAAAACCTGGACCTTGGCACCTAAACCATAATATTAAAAGTTTGATATTAACAAGAAGTATTTTCCAACCATTTAAGCAATTTCTTGATCAATCATAATTTCACAAAATGTAATCACTTTTGAAAATAAATGTATTTTTTTGCTCTAAAGAATTAAAGGGCTGCCAAATCTACATGTATTAAAAAAAAAACAACTCATATGTAAATAAGTTAGGGAAGTCCCAATAGTTGTGCATCATTCATAACTCAATGTGAATTTCACACTGAGCAGCATTTCACCATTGGAAAATAAAAATAAAATTTTTGTTCATACCACTGCTTTGTTTGTATTTACTGTACTAAAACTTTAATTACTTTGTTGCCATCATCTGCAGATCTAGGGCTGTGATCTACTCCATGCTGTATCTGATTTTTCAGGTCAGTTGACCTTCAGGTTCCCAACTTCCATGAAAACAGTGAAATTCAGTGAATACCATGTGTGACAGTGCAATCTGTTCCAAATAGTGATTTCTAATAGCATACAAAGTTGTCATTCTTAAAGTTATTAGTGTAATGAGTTTTCCTTTGCTTTACTTTCAAGAGAACTAGGCAAGTGTACACAGAACAGTATGATAAAAGTACATGAGTTGTAGGATATATATTCAGAATAGCAAATCATACATTTTTATCTTTATTAATTTCTTTCATTATACTGCTATAGGTTATGCATTGAAAATATTGTAGTATGTAGAAGAGATAACCAATTTATTGACACTTTTACCACAGAAAATAAAAGGTTCCCTTGTGGACAAGAGCATGTTCAAACACATTGGGTCCTCCATCTGTGATTGTCAGATAATGGCAGTTAGGCAAATATAATTTTCTGACCAAAAAAAAAAAAAAAAAGCAATCATTAAAGTTTGGATCATTGGATCAGCTTTTAGCAGTTTCTCTTGGTTTAGGAGCTGAGGCAGAGTTAGAATTATTAGAAAGATGGTCAAACAACATATTTGCCAAACACCGTAAGATTGATCAAATGTATTATCTGACAAATATTCACCTATCTCTACTCTTCTGCTGTTACACAGTGATGTGGCAATCTGACAACCAAGTAAATAACTTTTTAAAAAAGCTGTTTTATGTTTTTCTCCCAAAATTGCTCAAGAAATAGGCATTATGGACATAATGTGAGCCCCACTGATGTCAGTAAAAAACTATGGATAACTTCCACAGGGGCAGTATTTTATTATTTCACCTTTTTTTTTTTTTTTTTTCTCCTCCCAAGTGCAATCAATTTTAGATTTATCATGCACTTCTTAAGGAGCTGGCCTCCCAATGACTGTTGCAGAGTATTTTCATACATGTATGTGCACGGGCATACACACACAGAGTATTTCTGAAATCAAATGTCCTAGCAGCCTAAAGAAATATCACACAAAATCCCCGGTCTTCGATGTTCTTTGTTAAGGGTATTCTGTCCCCAGCCAGATTTCACAAGCGTTTCCATTCCATCCTTCCCAGCACTCACAGTTTCCACAGCTACAAACACCATTGCCTAGAATAGAATGAATAGAGGACAATTATCATAATTGAAATGTACTACATTAAAATGTTTCTTATGGGAAGTGTAAAGCCATACTAAAGTAGTTGCATTGTCCCTCTAACGCCTCCCACCCCACCTTTTTTTGGAAGGAAGCAATTACTGTGCCATTGTATTAAGAAGCCACCCCAAACCTCCATTTTTAAAGGATTAATAGCATTCTCTCAATAATGCCATCAGCAGAACTGCAAATAATGTAATTATGCCAACCATTATTTGCACCAGGCGTTGAGGCTTCGTGTTCACACTGCACTTTAAGGTGCAAGGAAAAATGAGAACTACTTTCAACTATTATGAAGAAATAGAAAGTTATAGGCATTGCTTTGAACCCGAAAAACTTTATACTGAAGCTTTCAAAATTCTATACAAATAAATGCTATCTCACATTCAGTGTGTCATGAAAATATATTGCCCCTATTTTGCCCAGGGCAAACATTAAGTATGGAGACCCCCATTTTCTTTTTCATTTTATTTAAATATTTTGGATTCTAAGGTTGAGAGAGCTACAGCCTGGTTTTGTCAGGTGGACTGCTGTTCCTACCAAATTCATGAAGATCCGTGGCCATTCAGATGTGGCCGCCCATAGAATGGCCACTGCAGGTGAAGCTCAGGTTCCTAGATGCCTTTTACTGAGTACTTGCAAAAAAAAAAAGGGCACTTGCTAATCAGGTTAGCCAAGTGACCGTGTTTCTGAACAGAATTTACTGTTGCCCACTCTGACTCTGCTCAGCTTGCAGACTTCCTCCACACCTGATAATTTGTCCTGCGACAATTTTCTAAAATGAAAATGTACAGCAGGCACCAGCCGTCAAGTTAATGTAACAGTTCCCATACTGCTGCTTGTCGCTCGGGCTTCTTGCTATGCGGGCTTGCTGGCAACCTGCCCATTGCTCTTTGCATCTGCCATCTGAACTCTCAGCCAACACGAGGGTGAAGGCGCCTTTAATCAGCAGCCATCACCTTATGAGGTTCTATGAAAAGCTGTCAGGTATTCCGGCCTCCCGGAGAGGTCTGTCTGGATGCCGGGAAGCCTTGTTAAGCAACATTGCTATTCCTCTCACCTAGCAAAGATGATCAGAGAAGTGAACGCTTCCTGTGACTGGAATGCACTATACACGCAGAAAATCCAGCCGTGAGAACAAAAGTTTCAGAAATCGCACAATCCCCAGGCTGTCAATACGCTCTTTGCCAAAGAGGAGCCACTAAGCTACTACAATGAGACTTGCTGATGAATTTCCTAACTGATCTACTTATTTAAATCCATACACAGGCTTTTGCCCATTGTTTCGCAACCTTAATTTGATTATCATCCTGCACGAAGAAACAATTATTGTGGGTTTCAATAACCAGCAAATGCACTTCCTCCATCAGTGGAGAGAGACGAAGCTGCGCTTCACCCAACACAATTCCCACCAACACAGTTTCCTTCTTGGAGCAATTAAGTATTAGTCCGTACCGCACCTGTGCAAATGAGACCGTCGTGTTTGTCACAGTCTCTGTCATCGCATTCACAGAAATCACCCGAAATGTACCATTCCTGGGGTGAACAGATGCACCTTCCACAGTGGCAGGAACCTGAAATCACAGATTCTTACTCACAGTCAAAGAGCACTAGCATTTTCAGACTAGCCAGCACCATCCCCAGACAGGCACACACTAGCACACACCGCACACATAAAATTGCTGTCTAAGAAGCTATTGTATGAAAGAAAATAATCAAGCTAAAAGCTTTTTGAATAAAAGGATTCTTTCTGGGGGAGTGCAAGTATGGCAGGGCACTCCTTCTGATGCTTTGATTCAGCTATTTCGTTTAATCAGGACTCACATTTTGAGGCTTTCCTTTGGTTTCAGAGACCCACAATCAGGGCTACTCTTCACAGTAACTGTTCTCTTTTTTTCTAGCTATAAAAGCTTACATTGTTCCTGACCTACTATTACTGACGGCAATAAAATTGTTCCTACGGAAAGGGAAAAAAAAAGGCAAAAAGGCCCTGCTCATCTAAGGCCTTTGGGAACAGGACCACAGAAGACCAGACTAATATCCAGACCCTCAAAAGCTTTGGTACTACCGATGGTACTGCTCCACCTCCAGCAGAATTATTAAGTATTTGCTTGAGGCCAAAAGGAGCGTTTGTGCGATTAACTGTGGTTTGGCAGCTTGCTCCTTCCTGCAGGACGTGGGCTCTTGCCAGGCCACCTGCCAGGTCGAGCCACTGTTCTCCTCAGGGACATCAGGTGTCTCCTCCTCAGGCTTGAGAAGGACTCGATGGTGATGTTCAGGAGAACGCTGAAGCCACCAAAGCCTGGGTGGCACCAGAAACCTCTTTTTAGAGAAGTTCCTTTATACTCTTAACATCAGGAGAAGGTTCATGGCTCTGAATCATAAAGAAGAACGTTTGACTCCACACAACCATGGGACAGGAAGCCTGTAACCTGGGAAGGTCACGACAGTTCCACAACTCAGAAACGCCACTGAGAAATGGCATTGCCTTTAGGTCAAAGTAAGCTTCATTTATAGAACCCATCCACAGCTGCATGACGTCCTTCTCCATACGCAATTCAGACACTTAAACGGAGTTTAATTCAGACACTATTCACTGCCGAGGCAAAAGCCCTTCGTGGGTCCAGCTCCAAGAGGAGGTTGCTGTAGAACTGATTTTAAAGCAAAACAAAATAACCCCTTCTCCCCTGTCCCCCCCCTCCCTCCCCCCAAAAAAAGGAACAAATAAGGGACAATGGGAGGTGGAGTAATAGTAAAGAAAAAGTAGAGTTTAAGTAGCTGTTGACCTTTAACAGAACATGCTTCTAAATGAGTTACGCTGTTGAGAATTGTTGAGAATGCCCTCTTCTTGCACTATTTCTGGAATTATGGTAATAAAAAATCAATGTATTGAACACAATGATAGAAAAAAGAGGGAAAAACTTGATTCTGTTGCAATGGAGCTTAAATAGAATTCTACAGGGGCTGAGCCAAAGTAGGTAACATGATGTTGACTGTCTTCATGTTTCTTTCAATGGCCTCTGTAGAAACCCATAGGAAGAATGGAAGAATCCAAATACAAAATTTCTTTTTAAATGTGTGTCTGTTAATGTCAAACATACTTCTGTGAGATTTTTCCACTAATTCTGAAGAATCTCTGATCACTGAAACTTAACTCTTTAAAACCTGAGAGCAGAGTACCCTCAAAGTATTTAACATTTTAATTAAAAATGCAACTAATTCACTCTGCTTATTGTAAGCTCCTAAAAATTAATTTTTGAGAGATGAGATTTTAAATTGTAACATATGGAATTTAAATATATCTACAAAGAGAGAAAATGATTTGGAAATTTGGGAATGAAAGCATTTATTAAAGCATCTATATTTCTGTGAATATTGTGAGTAGGGATTACTGATCTATGGGAATCTGGAAATACAGACATTCCCTACAAGGATAGAAATGTTTCCACACAGAGGCAGTGAAGAATAGCACACATACTGCATAGCTACTCTACAAAGACATACACTAAGACATACTTGAGAGTAATTTAAACCTGAAATCTCTGTTTCTATGAACAACATCGCAAAGATAGATGCAGCTTATGTTGAAAGCCCCATAGCATGAGAATTTTAGTGAAAGTAAGATAATTAATAGCATGGTATTTAAGGAAATCTGGGGTAAATCTCCAGAATCAAATACTGATGCTGCTACCAAGAAATGACCAAGATATTTTAAGGTTATTTTGCAAAAAATAGAGCATATTTGTCACCAAGTAAACTAAAGGAGGTCAGACTCCACAGTATAAAATCTGTTACAGAGAATGAATGTATTAAGTCTTTTCCCTGAACAGGGCTTGCTGCCTGGGGAGCCTCCTCAGTCTAATTAAAACAAGTCTAATTAGTTGAGGGGTGTTTCCTTGGAATCCCGGCCAGATCCTCTCCAATCATTTTTGGCTCATTAACTAACCCAAGTCCTGCACAGTTACAGTAGCCATCTGTAGCCCTACATTTACTGCCAGAGAGGCAGCAGCATGGTGGGTGTTGCTGTTTTCCTTGGTAAGAGTTTTTACTACAGGTGGTATAGCCGGGGAGCCAAGATTTTGCAAACAGATAGAATGTGGAAATGTTGCTTACATTAAGAGAGTGTAATTTTCACGAAAAGCTTTTCAGCAGTTATCTGATGAAAAACAGGTTTCCTTAGAGTCTGTTAAATCCAACATACAAAAACTGAGGCTTCCTAAATCCATTATAGTGTTCACATATTTGATTAGGATTCCAGCAAAGATGGAAATAACCAACCCTAAAAGATCTCATTAGTGCATGGGTTCTAAAATCCCTGTTATTTGACCAATAATGGTTATTTATTGCTTAATGCACTGAAACAGAATGAAAAAAAAAAATTTCATTTCTGGCCTCTGGATGTTGCCAACCTCTCTAACTATAAATATTTTAACGTATGGGTACCAGTAATACATGATTTCCAAATATATACTTAAGGATTTGTTAACAAAAAAAAAAAAAAGAAAAGAAAAGAAAAAGGAAGAAATAGACAAAAAAAAAGGCAATCATAAAGGCAAAAGCTTTGAATAATTTGACTGACTTACTTTGCCTCTTCATAACTTAATCAACACAGACATGATAGTGAGTGGTGCTCATCTTCAGCTAGACACTTACCTAGGAAGCTGAAAAACAGGGTTCTGCATCCTGCCCTAAAAAAATAGCCTGGCTCCCCCAGGAGGAGACTGCCAAATAATCCTCTTCTAGGTGGACTGGATCGGTCCTACGAGTCTTGAAAAAAAAAATTCTACCACAGTAGAAAATCTGGGCTTTTTGCAGCACTGGTTGCACGCAGCTGGCTATAACACAGAGCAACTTTCAGGTCACCCCATACTCCACCAGTGATCAGATACCCAAACAACCTCACTGGAAAGGGGGCTGTTTTGCAGTAGCCAAGAGAAGCAGACAGATCTCTGCAATTTCCTGCCAGATGATCTGTTTCCAAAGCTTCAGATTCATGTTGTAGTGCTGCTATACGGAGTCTAAGCTACTACTTCTCAAGCAAGCTCCACAAGCTGGAAAAAAATAACTTCCAGCCTTCCTTATGAAAAGGTGGCAGTTACCAAAGGGTCAGCTGGGAATCTCCCCTATCCAGAAGGATGCCAGGTGCTTTTTACAGCTAGCTAGTATGTTATTTTTTACCCCGTCTACTCAAGAGATACATGAAGAGAGGAAAGGGCACACCGAGGCAGACAGGGTCAAGGGAAATTACATGCTATCCCCCAGCTCAACCCAGCACCACGTCTTTTAGACAAACCAGGTTAAAAATAGCACCTCTCACTGTAAGGGAACCAAAAAGCCCTCCCTCCAGTAACGCAATTTCCTAGCCTGAAAGATTGCAAGGTAAGAACATTAAGAGCCAATTTTAGATAATTATGAAGATTTTCCAAATTTTATTTCTCCTTGTGACAATTTTCAGAGCTGGACACAAGCTGATGTAACCATCTGAACACAGCATTAAAAGTTAGCAAAAGAGAGGGTTTGCAGGGTTCTGCCATGAGTCCTGCCTTTCCTTTGCTGCTGTGCTGGGGAGGGAAGAGAGAGCCTACCAAGTGCTATCACTGGGTCACTGCTTCTTGAGATTTAGCATCTTGCACACTGCAATGTTACTGGAGTTAGTGCCCTTGACCCTCCGAATGGACAGAGCACTAGCGTTTAGCTTATTATAAACACTCATCCGAAGCATACCCATAGATAAACACACACAGGAAATTATATGCTATTAACAAATTGCATAGGAGAGTAGCACTGTGAAGCGTGCACGGCTGTGGTGGGTGTTTGACGAAATGGATGTAAATGCATTAAGGAGCCAAATATAACATCCTTTTAATAACAGGTGCCTCTGAAAGAAGGGCTACTAAACAACAACCCACTGCGGCACACATTAGTCTTCCAGAACATGATCACTTTCATCTGCTGATACGCAGTAGCTCAGCTACCAGTTCTTACCCTTCCCTGAGCATAATACGCCATCCGCCGATTCGCAAAGACTTCTGCTCTCCTCCTCTGTCATGTTGCACTTTCTTGAATGCTGGCACAACTTTCCAAACCACCCATCCTCGCAAAAGCATCGGCCACAGGAGCAAACGCCATGGCCTGCAAGGACAGCAAGGCAGGTTATGAGTAAAGCAAACGTAACACAGTGACCTTGGTCACAACTGAGATCTCCTTTGCATCCCCCAGGGTAAGGGGCACGTGGTGAGACAGGCAGGCACAGGCCCAGCTCCCAGGCAGGATGGTCTTTCGCAGTTCTCTATTAAACAGGGTGACCTGGAAATCACAGGCAAGGCTCCCGACCTCCTGCCCTCCCATTTTGTTGGAGTCCTAAAAAGCCAAGTCAGTGGTAACAGACGTCCCATAATCCACAGGGTACTGAGCAAGCAGCTGGCAGAAAGGAATAGAGGTTAAGCAGAAGTGTGGCATCTGTGCAGGATGGATGGAATACTTTGAAGGCAGGGAAGAGCCAGGACAAACAGATCATGCCATGCTCGGGCTCTCATCCTCTCCTTCAAGGAGTGAGCAGATGTGCTGCATGTTATCATAGCTTCATTCTATGGGTATCTAAAGACACCCTTCACTCTTCCTCTTTCTCCTGCACACCTCCTATATCCCAAAGCACAGACACAACACCATTCCCACTCATGACTTGAATCCTGCAGGCCTCACACACATATCCCATATTACCACCCGAAGAAGCAGACCCTGCCACTGGCCTGTGTGCAATGCAGGACACAACAGAGAAGGAAAGGGAACCAAAAGACGCAGTCTCCACCAGCAGCCAATTACTACAGGTGATCATTGCTGCCATGCATGGAGAAGTTGGAGTGCGAAGTCTGGATTTGGCATACTCTGCAATTCCTATAGATGTATGCGCATAAAGAAATTTGATGGAGGATGAGGAGAATTCCTCCATGTTGCTTAAACCAGTTGAACCTAAACCAACTGGTAACCTATAAAGAGTCACTCATCATCCTAAAAACCTCTTCTGTATCTCTTCCCCTCCAGACACTGGTATATCCGATCAGCATTTTATAAGTTTGGCACTTCCACTTTTGGTAGTATAACAAAATGTTGGGGGAGCAGGAGGAAGGAGGAAGGGACCAGAACATTCTCCAGAGCATGCCCTTGCCTGATATCAAGGCATGATTTAAAAGAATTGGTAGGATACCATAGTAGGGTCTCTCCATAGGGATACAGAGATTCAACTGAAGAAAAGACTGAAGAAAAAAAAAAGGAAAGTTTGTGATAAAATGGACAGGCAGAAGAATACACCAGCAATGGTACAACTATCAAAAGATGATTAATCAACAGGGGAAAAAGAAGAAGGGGGAAATGAAAGGCCAGAAAGGTACAGGAGAACAAACAAAGAAACAAAGGAAAGTAGAAGGGAAGTGGAGGGAGTAGACTATGAAATATTAGAGAAAGGACAATTAAAGACAAACAACAGAAGGTCTAAAGCAAACCAAGAACAAGGGTTAAAGAAAGAGCCTACAGTGTATAGCAGATTAAAAAAAAAAAAAAAAAAAAGGAAGAGAAACAGAATTTTAGAGGATTATTTACTTAAAAATAGCAACAGCAAAATGGAAAAATACATCAGATGATTGAACACTGAGGGGGAATCTAGCTAGGAACAAGGTAAAGGTGACAAAAAATGTGAAGAGGAATAAGGGAATGGAAATGAGAGAAAACAAGAAATGTTTCCCAGTGTTTCAATTTTCAACATCAAATAATATTTCTGCAGTAGAAAAGATAATTTCAAAGCTAATCTGCTTACCAGGCTTGAAAGAATCAAACTATATATACTAGTGATTTTCATCTATCTTATCTGCTATGCAGGGTAGGGGAGTGGAAATGAAGAGACTGGGATTATATGGGGGGATAGGCTAGGAGGAAGAGAAGAAACCACAGGGTACCTATCGAAGCATTGAGCTGTAGGGTACAGAGAAGCAAACCAGTAATTTTACTTTTCTACTCCGCTGCCTTCTCATGAAGCAACAGTGAAGCTCAACATTGCATATAGGGAGGCAGCACCATTTGAAGCCTACATGAGAAGCAAACCTTGGAGTTTGCTGAAAATTGAATTCCTTCATCTTTTTGAGATAGCCAGATACTTTACTAATTTAAATTAGTATATATTGAAAGCACCAAAGTCTTGGAGCTGTTCTTATTTACAACCATCAGAATGTTCAGAACAATTCTGCAGCCCAGTCATGTAACAATTACTAAACTGTATATCAGTTTTGAAACATATTTTAAAAATATTTTGGTCTGATTAGCTACACAAATTAAAGTGATCAATAAAAATGGCACAGTCTTATTATGACAGAATTTCTTCCTGCTTTGCAAGTGATATTTAGTAATTACAAATCTACATACATGCATTTAACATATGAAAATATTCTGCAGAGACTAGCAAGAGTGAAAATCTTGCTACTATTTTAACTGGGGAACAGAAACCATAAATCGAAACATAAGACACCAAAAAGATATATACTTTTGCATATGCTGCTACCAGGTAGATGGTATGCAATCATCTATATTATCTTACTACATATGGCTAAGCTTCTCTCAAAGCATTATCTTCCTTATTTGTTCTTTTCGCAGCAAGATATGGATTATATTTCAGAATACCTCAACTACTGAAGAGCTAAATACTTAACCTGATTTAGATGCTGGAAAATTATTTGTAGAGATACAAATACTTGTACTCATTTTAGCACAGAAGAATGAAAAATCCATGCCAATCTCACTGAGGAAATCACTTTATATGATTTTATTTGTATAGTCATTATGATTGATAGAAGGCAGACCATGATCATATCTGTAAAATCCCTACCCTGAGTCAAAGAAAATGAAAATGAATAATCAATCAATTTACAGCAAACAAAATTTACAGCTTTGAATGTAAAATTTTGACTTACGCATTTTTCTGACATGACCTTTCTTCTTCTCCTTTATGCTGGATAAATCCGCAAAGGAGAAAGATCTCTTTCAACTCAAGGAACCCATTTTACCACTGTAACATTTACTTTATTTTTACTGAGGCAGTGATAAGGCATCACTGAAACCACCACAACAGGAACCAGCAAAGACTTATCCACCTCTCTCTCTGCCAGGTTTTCTCTCTACAGTGTGGCCAGATGCCTTCTACTATTTACTTGTATAATTTCTACTGATTCTACTGGAAGAATATACTAAAGTGGAATTGTTTTCCCTTTTATGACCCCTCCTGTGGGCTTTTCCCACCAGCCCCAAAAGATCTGTAGCTCCAGAATCTCAGGGATCCCCTGGCGTGAGCCTGCTGCATAACCAAAACCTTCCCTCCTAAATCTGCTGTGAAACCCACAAGGGCCCATGGGTTGGTGATAGGTTGGCCAGGAAATGCTGGTTGAGCTATTGGTGCCATCAGCAGAGACAGAGCTGGTGGCTGGGAGTGCTCACCAATCTTGTGGGGTCTCTGAGAGGGCTGCAGGAACCAACTCTTCCTCCAGCTGGTGCCCATGCGGATGGCAGCAGATCTTTGGGGGACTCATCACAGTGGAGAACATACAAGTGCTTAGCCCAACAGCTCATTAATTCCTAGGTATCTTCACTATAGAAGTCAGCAAAAGAACAACCGATCACAGAATCCCAGAATGGTTGAGGTTGGAAGGCACCTCTAGAGACCATCTAGTGCAGCCCCCCTGCTCCAGCAGGGACACCCAGAGCACGGGGCACAGGGCGGCAGCCAGGCGGGTTGGGAAGGTCTCCAGAGAAGGAGCCTGCACAGCCTCTCTGGGCAGCCTGTGCCAGGGCTCTGCCACCCTCACAGGAGAGAAGCTCTGCCTCACACAGAGATGGAACTTCCTGAATCTGATCTATATGTTTTATCTGCATGTATCTTACTTGTAGAGTTTCTTTGGGGCTGAAGATGCCCCAAAAAAACAACTCAAAGGAAGGTGCATAACAGTAAAAGCAGATGCTCTCTAGTATTCAAGTTGCATCAAAAAATGTCCTAGTTTCATTCCATTGAATCTCAAACTCTCGAAGTAATGTGCAGCAAGAGCAACAAAAAGCACAAAAGGTCATTTTAGAATGGCAGATAATTCCCTTCATGGAGGAGTTTAAAACTAGAGAATACAGCAGTCATACACACAGAGCAAAAGGGAAAAGAAAAAAGCTCTAACTGAAGAAGTAGAGTTCTACAGAACTAAATCTGCTGAAATAATGAAATACTGATTTAACTATTCAGATTTAAGCAGATTTATTGGGAATATTGGTTTATGATCAATTCTGATTTAACATAAAGCACTTAAAATCACAAACTGCCTATTGCAATGGCTGTGAGATTAGTGATCATCATTTATAAAAATCAGTGTTAATGAGTATCTAAATATATTACAGGATTTCTTAAAGGCCAATCTCCAGTCAGAAAAAAAAGTAGTAATGGTGGAGGGAGGAAAAGGAGAGAGAAAAATGGCATTAAAGGTACTGTCTCTTTCTTGAGACTTATCAGTTAATCCAAGAACCAGAAGAAAACTAGCACCTCAGGAGGATTAGTTTCTCAAACTAATATAAAATAACAAATATGTAATTCAATCAAAATTAATCAGCAAAGAATAGAAAAACTCTACAATCTACCAGATGGTTTGAGAAAGCCATACAGACAAAGATGCAGAGAGGAAATGAATAACAACCAATATAAATAGCAAATTTTATTGTGACTAAAATTGATATAAAAGGAAAAGAAAAGAGATCCCCTCAAAATCTGTAACTGGATGAACAATAAGAAGTTTTAAGAATGTATTAGGAATATGAGAAATCTTAGTATAATGTAGATTCCCTAATTAAGCACAGTAGAGTGAAGGAAACACATATTTCTCTTCCGCATTTAAATAGCAACAGGATTTTGTATTTTTTATTACAGACATCTGATAAAGAACTTTCCATTACATTATTAACATAAGATAATATTAAAGAACATCTATATGGGAAGCATATTTCAAAATGAACATACCTTATGAAGCTACTCAAAGGATGCTGAAAGTGTCTATAAAAACATTACAGGCTAACTGATTTGTATATTGATTGAATTTTGGAAACGAAGGGAACTCTGGGAGATAGAAACAGTTGTTACCAACTACTGGCAGGCCACCCTAACAGAAACCCAAAGAGGAATACTAAATCTTCATTAGAATTTCATAATTAGTTGCTTAGTGTCGTCCAAGTCTGCTAAAGTTGCAGTGTGGCTCTGACTTAAGGAGCACAATGGATAGGCAACTCAGCGAGAACTTCCAATGCAGTTAGGTGGTAAAAGGGCTAATGCACTCCTTACATATCTATAATAGGCATGGAGTAGGACCAGAAGCACATAGGAATGGCATAATTAATATTAAAATTCTATAAATCACTGTGATACCCATGTTTGAAGAGATTTTGAAAAATTTGGAAGACTACTCAGTGGTTCCCAAGAAATCATTCAAAGGAAAAAGAAAATGGCTTGTGGAAAGAACTTCAAAAACCTGTTATCTGTTTAGCTTGGATATGTATATATATTGGAGGAGGGGAAAAAAAAATGGAGAACCATTTTGGAGAACCATTTGAGCAGGATCTGCACTACCATCTTCTAGGTACTAGTTAGGAGATTCTCACACTACCAGAGGAAAACAAAGCAAAAACCAGAGTAAAAACCTGATACTGCCATGAATTCATGCGAGAAATGAGCTGGCAGTTTTACAAAGATGGTGATTACTGAAACAAACTTTGTAATGGTGTTGGCATGGACTATTTGTTTTTCAGTGTCTTCAGGGCATGGATAGATGGCGTCTCCAAGACAGGCTTTAGCTGCCCACAGTATGCTGACTTCAACACAGGAGGAAGCTCCAGTCTAAAGTAATGAATACCTATAGCTTTATATTTAAGGCACTTTTGGACACTGTGTATTAATCTCTATTAATCAACTTAAATGTTGATGCATTACTAACTCATTTACAGCTCATTTTAACAGCAAATTAAACTTTAAACCTTAATTCAAGTCTAAATCACACTCCTAGTGATTTCTTGTGGAAAAAAAAAAAGATAAAAAAATCAAACATAAGAAGAGGTTCTACACATTTGTGTAAAGGCCCAGGCTTTCATACATCTTCAAAATATCAGAGTGGCCAGGATGAAAATCTGCAGCTCATTTGAAAGAAAATTTAGCAAAACAAAATAGCTAACTAAAATCAAATTAATTTAATACCAGAACATATCATCCACATTACTACTGTATCAGCTAAATTAGCCACTGTCATATGTAATTCAAAACCTTCTGGTCCTTTTGAATTTATTTGTTCCTGCTTCTATGTGTACCTCAGAGTTAGGATGAAATAGCTAGTGCAAAGGTATAGGCTCTGCATCATTAACTCTGTATTCTGCACATAAAAAAAAAATCCTAAAGAACACTATGCTTATGTCAAGTACTCCTATCAAGTACTAAATGGCCTATCTAATAAGGCCATTTTTGTTTTTTGGCATGAGTTTTACCCAGTAGCCCTGTGTTTGGATTTTTCTTCCCTGGGAGAATCAAATACTGTAATCACAACTCTCTACTCAATAGTATAAAAATTTCTAAATAATTCTGTAATGATACATATTTCAGGATACTGTATATTCGTCAGTCAAAAGAATGTATTCCCTGCTCTGAAGAGTTTTTAATAGAAAAGATGAAAAAAATGTGGGGAGAAAATAAGCTATTTTTTGGATCTAGCATATTAGGAATCACAGAGAAATTATAAGTTCAGCTCAGATGTCTACTGCCATTTGACATACCCGTACATATCAAAGACATCCTCATGATGCTGAAAGATGTATTCCAGTGTCCTTGTGGAGTCACAGCTGGGGACCAGGCTGCGTAGCCCTGAGCATCAAAAATCACGCAAGATGCCTAAGTTTGGACATCTGAGGGCTTTGAATACCATGTCCCACAGTGTCTCAGAAGCCCATGGCAAAGTCAGGAGTAGAATCCATATTTCTGAACTTCCAGAATAGTCAGTGCCAATAGCTGTCTTCATCTGGGAGATGATCTGGCATTATTTTTCTCTCCTAATAGGTGTTCATAAGCCTTTTAGTTATTTTGGAAAGTTCTATTAGTGTGCTATACACTCCTGTTTCTGTGAAGCGACATTAATGAAAGAAATGAGGGAATAGTGTCTAACAGCAACCATGTCATAATATTAATAGCTATTTTTGCTTAATGAAGTGAATTAGTACTCATAGAATTCTCATTTTGATGGTTACACTGTAAGAACATGCACCTGAAATTATCTGTTTCACTGCACAGATGCATATAATAAATGTCATTCATGATTTCTGCCGTATATGGACCTAGAAACTTTCATAAAAAAAAAGAATTCACTGTTTCTGTGATATATTTTTATCATACAAGGATGCACAGCCATCTTCCAAGAAAGGTAGCACTGCCTTTGAATCAAATTACTTAGTCTGGCTGGATAGTAATGAAAATTTTATATTCAAAGTAGCATGGTAATTAGGGGCAAGCCTTTTGAGAGGGAGTTCCTCCAAGGTATGTCTTGGTAATGGCTACATGACCCTCATGTCAAAGTCTCTATCTCTGTTGTAAAAGTTTATAACATTAATTTAGAAGCCTGGGGAATTCTAACTTTAGGTATGTGTAGGATATATAAACCAGATCTTTTCATGTTTTCTCTGCCATTACATAGAGACTTCTATTAGAAATCTAAGACTCGTGAATGCAGTATGTAATGGAAGTGTATGTGTATGCAACTGAAGAAACATCAGAACAAGATTAAAAAAAATGGCTAATATTGATTACCAGTAATATACTCACAACAATGAAACTGAAGAATGTGTTATTTCATCAAGACCAGAGGACCTGAACTCTGGTGAGACCACAGCATGACAACTTTTTAGCAAAAGGTCATGTGTGTCACAGCAAAGGATGTGAACAAAGTTGCAGCACATTGCATATGTTATTTCCTTCTCTATTACCCCAACAGGAGCGTTATAGCAATGGGGAAGTCAAAGTGAGGAAACACCGACAACAGGCACCAGGCTTGCTTAAAATTTATGATGGTAGAAGTTAGAAAAATCAAGATTCAAAAGGATCAGAGTAATTGTTGGGTCTGATGGGATAGCAAAGACATGTCTAAAAAAAACAGTATGTTGTGGTCAGTCAAGAACAACTCAGGACACATAATGATGACACGTGGTGGCTGGTGTCTCTTTTCCGTCTTTCATGCCACACACAAGTGATCCTGGTCAGACCACTTGCACCCAGATATTTTGGTGCTAGTAAGTATTTGAGTGAGAGTGTGAGAGAATGAAGCAGATGAGAGAATGTCTGAGTCGTTAAAATAAATTTGGAAATCTTATAAAAGAAATATTGTTGTCCCCTCCTATATAGTCTCAAATGGAGTCCTGTTACACTGATTTTCTACAGCTAGAGAAGACAGAGGCATGAAAGCCAAGCCGAGTAAGGAGGGAAATGATGTTCATCATCTCAGTATTTCCTTTGAAGAAAAGCAACTCTTCCTGTTTTTACAAGCCATATATGACAACCAGAAACTTGAATTAATGACCTAAAAAGACAGTGGGGAAGAAAAAATCCTGAATGGCACAGAACATTCACTCTAGAGTTTTAGAATTTTTTACATCCATATTCATAAATGTTCCTTTTTTTTTAAAAAAAAAAAAAAAGGAAAAAAAAAAAGGAGGTTGTTAATTCTACTTGGAAAATGAAGATCTTAGACTAACACTTGAGCATGAAATAGTGAGTTTCTAAAGCAATCTTCCAGGATTGTGGACTAGCAAATGTAGATTCAAATAGCTTCTCTTTTAAGTCACAAACCTGAATCTTTGTTGGTATCAGAAGCCGTCATAAAATGCAGTTACACTGATAGACCAGTTCTAGTCCTGTGAAAAGCTCTCACTGGAGAATGGGATTAAGTGGCAGGATGTGACATGCCAAATCTTCCATTTCACAACCGGATTCCCTGCAGTGTTAGGGTTATATTTTGATGTGCCTTGGCCAGAAAAACACAGTTTTGAGATGCATGTGCGATTGCAGGGCTGTGATCTCATTAAAATTACTGAGACATGGTGAGGCAGCTCTCATGACTGGAACATGGCCATGGATGGCTTTAGGTTTTTTAGGAAAGACAGGCCAGCAAAGTGAGGTGGCGGAGTGGCTCTTTACATGACAGAGCAACTGGAATGTATGGAGCTCAGCACAGGGGAGGACAAAGCGCGGCTCAAGAGCCTGTGGGTGAGCATTAAAGCGAAGGCCAACCGAGGCGACGCTGTGGGTCTTTGCTACAGGTCTCCCGACCAGGCAGAGGAAGTGGGTGAGACCTTCTACAGGCAGCTGCAAGTAGCCTCGGGATAACAGGCCCTGGTCCTTTACAAGAGACTTTGACCGCTGTGATGTCTGCTGGGATATTCACACAGTTACGAATAGACAGTGGAGGAGGTTCCTGCAGACCATTGCAGGTAACTTCTTGATGCAGGTGGCAGATGAGCCAACAAGGGGAGGGGCGCTGCTAGACCTTATACTAACAAACAGAGATGGTCTAGTGGGAAATGTGAGGGTTGGGGGCAGTCTTGGCTGCAGTGACCATGAGATGTTGGAATTCACGATCCTGTGAGCAGGAAGATGGGCAAGAAGTAGGTTTGCAACCCTGGACTTTGGGAGAGCTAACTTTGACGTCTTCAGGGAGCTCCTTGGAGGAATCCCCTGGGCCAGGGCCCTAGAAGGAAAAGGTGTCCAGGAGAGTTGGCTAATATTCAAACACCGCTTTCTCCAAGCTCAGGACCGGTGCATTCCTACAATAAAGAAGTTGAGCCAGGAGACCTGTGTGGATAGGCAAAGAGCTGCTGGTAAAACTTAAAGAGAAAAAAGTGAGCATATAAAATGTAGAAGAAGGCCCAAGGCCACATGGGAAGAATATAAGAACATTGTCAGAATTCAGGGATGTAACAAGGAAGGCCACGGCCTGTTTGGAATTAGTTAGTGAGAGATGTCAGGGACAACAGGAAGGGCTTCTACAAATACATCAGCAGCAAGAGGAAAAATGTGAGCCTGCTGCTAAAAAGTGTAAAATGCCTTGGTGATAGAGGATATAGAGAAAGCAGAGTTACTAAATACCTTCTGTGCTTCTGTCTTTACTCTTAAGGCTAGTCCCATGAACTACAGAGTCCGGACAGAAGAAAGAGAACCAGGAGAGATGAGGACTTTCCACTGGTCAAGGAGGATTGGGTTAGGGATTATTTAGGCAAATTGAACACCCATAAATCTATGGGCCCAGATGGGATCCACTCAAGAATGATGAGGGAACTGGCAGGGGTCATTGCTAAGCCACTCTCCATCATCTTCAAGAGGTCATGGAGAGCAGGGGAGGTGCCGGAGGACTGGAAGAAACCCAAAGTCACTCCAGTCTTCAAAAAGGGCAAGAAGGAGGACCCGGGAAACTGGCTGGTCAGCTTCACCTTCCTCCCTGGAAAGGTGGTGGAGCAGCTTATCCTAGAGACCATCTCTAGGTCTGTCAAGGAAAATAAGGTGATCAGGAGTAGTCAGCATGGATTCACCAAGGGGATGTCATGTTTGACGAACTTGATAACCATCTACAATGGCATGACTGAATGGATGGACGATAGGAGAGCTGTAGATGTTGTCTACCTTGACTTCAGCAAGGCTTTTGACACAGTCTCCCACATCCTCATAGGAGAGCTCTGGAAGTGTGAGTTAGATGAGTGGACAGTGAGGTGGATTGAAAACTGGCTGGATGGCAGAGTTCAGAGGGTGGTGATAAATGGGGCCAAGTCTAGTTGGAGGCCTGTGGTCAGTGGTGTCACGCAGGGGTCTGTACTGGGCCTGGTGCTGTTCAAGTTGTTCCTCAGTGACTTGGACGAGGGCACAGAGCACACCCTGAGCAGGTTTGTGGGTGATATCAAACTGGGTGGAGTGGCCGACACTCCACTCAGGGCTGCGCTGCCATTCAGAGGGCCCTAGACAGGTTGGAGAGTTGGGCAGAGAGGAACCTCATGAGGTTCAACAAGGACAAGTGCAGGGTCCTGCACCTGGGGAGGAATAACATCAGGCACCAGCACAGATTAGGGGTTGACCTGCTGGAAAGCAGCTCCATGGAGAGGGATTTGGGAGTCCTGGTTGACAACAAGTTAACCATGAGGCAGCAATGTGCCCTCGTGGCCAAGAAGGCCAATTGGCTCCTGGCCTGCATGAGGAGGAGTGTTGGCAGCAGGTGGAGGGAGGGGATCCTGCCCCTCTGCTCAGCTCTGGTGAGGCTGCACCTGGAGTACTGGGGGCAGTTCTGGGCTCCCCAGGACAAGGGGAACGTGGAGCTTCTAGAGAGGGTCCAGCATAAGGCCACAAAGATGCTTAAGGGACTGGAGCATCTGTCGTATGAGGAAAGACTGGACCTGTTTAGCCTAGAGAAGATTGAGAGGGGATCTGATCAACATGTACAAGTACCTGAGGGGAGAATGTAGGGAGGATGGGGCCAAATTCTCCTCCGTGGTGGCCAGTGAGGGGTAATGGGCACAAGTTGAAACACAGGCAGTTCCATCTCCATGTGAAGCAGAGCTTCTCTCCTGTGAGGGTGACAGAGCCCTGGCACAGGCTGCCCAGAGAGGCTGTGCAGGCTCCTTCTCTGGAGACCTTCCAGACCCGCCTGGCTGCCGCCCTGTGCCCCGTGCTCTGGGTGTCCCTGCTGGAGCAGGGGGTTGGACTAATGATCTCTAGAGGTGCCTTCCAACCTCAACCATTCTGTGATTCTGTGATTAAGAAGTCCAAGTGAATTTGCTCACAAGGAAATGAACAAATCAGACTTTTCAAAGTATTCCACTGCCGCCAGTCAAAGATCTTCTTTATCAGGATGACCAGAGGTTTAATTGTTTCTGAGTGTTGAGGAGAGGACAAACATCCATGACTGATTTTACATTTGGGGGCTGAGTATATGAAGTACAGACTTAAATGCTGACATGAAACAATATAAAAACCTAATTTTTATGCATTCCCAGAGCTACGTAAAGGCTCTGTTGTGAGTTACTTGTTACAGGTTTCAATCTTTTCTAGTAGCCCCTGGGGCTAATAGATTGGGGCTACCAATCTTTGCTGGTGACAACCTGTGTGGTGCTACAAAAATTCTGGGGAGTTATTTTGCTATTAAGCCGCCTAAGCATGCACCAACTAGTGGTGTGTAGAGGACCCCAAAGGCCTTTTGACAGACCCCTTCAGCAGCTACTGTTTTGCTGGGAGAAGACCTCAGAGCTAGGGCAATAACAGCCTGAAGAACAAGTCAAAATAAATGGAGTTAAGAGCATTATCAGATCAATTTCAATTTGATTTTTATTGGTGACATCAATTCTTGTTGTCTGCTTGCTCTCTGTCCTTAAAGAGAACAGAACATGTAGGACACAACAGCCAAGTCAGTGAGGTGGAGCAGCCAACAATGACATCACTGAAAAACATTACCGGACACAGTAGGGGAACAAATAATACTCATAAGCCGAGGACACATCTGCTGCTAGCAGCACGGCCGTAACCTCAGAAAAGAAAAGAAGTCACTCTCACCAGGATACAGGCTAAGTAAACATGAAGCCTTGCATACATCAGTGACACCACTGTTCCAGGAAAGAACTCATGCTGACACAACTGTAATTCTCCAGTCTTGTATGTGCTGCAGTTGGCACCAAAAGCTAGAGTATTTAACTTGAGCATGAAAGAATTAAAGAATGGGAAAAAGCCAAAGAAAAGATAATGCAAAATATTGTTGTGGATCTGCATTACAATATTCCTGGGCAGCCTGGATAGGTACACCATTAGGAAAAAAGTAAAAGTGGAACTCAGGGAAACTGGTCTTTAAGTAGACTGTACCAGTCTCAAAAGCTACATGAGACACTTCCTCTAGCCACTGCACATTAAGTCTCTGTGCAGAGGCATGGACTGAGGGAGGGTAATAGCAGAGAGCTGTGCAATCTGTGCTGAACTCTACTGCAACTTCTACCTATGTAAAGACGTAACATCTCTATTCCTGGTACTACAGTGATGGACAGCTGAAATTTTAAGCAAATGACTCACCGCAATCATGCAGAAACATAGCAATAGGGTCTCGCTCAGTGGTACCCTAATTTATCACATCCTTTGCCTTATGTCTTTCTATCACTGCATGGACAGCTGGTCTGGAAAGAAAGCTATTAATCAATCTCTGCTGGTCAGAGGAGGCTAGCGACAATTCTTATTCAAATCACTTAGGTTGTCATCCGTATTTCCCATTTCAGCATGCATTTAATCTCAAAACACTGGTCTTTCTTCCTCGTGCTTACAGGCACTCTGTGTTCACTGTCAGACACTGCACTTTCACAGCCCGGCTTCCAGTTCTCCACAGCCACTGTTACCACAATTATTTCTTCCATAGTACCAAGAGCTTATGTGCTGACAGCGATAGCCTAGGTTGTGACACTAATAGAAAAATAACAAAAGAGGAGAAGGAAAGGGGAAGGGATAAGCAGCTTGGCAGGAGTTGTCAGGGAGTCCAGCTGATACAGGAGACTGGACATCGGGAAGACAAAGCAGAAAGGAGAGCAGAAAGGTGAACGGAGATTTGTATGACACTAGCACAGAATTAATCAGAGAAGTTCTATTAATAGGTAAGTTGCAAAAGCAGAAAGGAAAAAAGGTTAAAGTTGCAGGATCTCCTAAAAGGGGAGGAATGAGGAAAAAAAAAATTCTCAAAGGAAATTCAAAATGACTGATCGGAAAGATGGGAAATGACAGGCAAGTAAAACATCTGACAAATAAACAAGGGTAGGTCTGAAACTATCAGTAATTTTAGAGGCTATTGAGAATGCAAGAAGAGAACAATGGAAAAAAGTCCCATATTTGGTCAGAAGGTCGCTAAAAATGTGGGAAGGGAAATTTCAATGATAAAGAGGGTAGAAGCCGGGATGGAAGGTGCCCAGAAAATGTGTAAGGAACAAATGGTTTATATTAAGAGTTTGGAAGTGAAAGGACTGGTGGTGAATATAAAGAACTTCACCAATGGAGGCTTTCTGAAGATAAAGGAAATGTAAATGTTCCTGTACATAGTTGTACTTAAGTAGATGCTGCCTTAAGTTGCTGAAGTTTAAGGAATTAGAAGGGAAATAAATTAGCAGCAAGGGTTCTCTTCTTGAGACAGGTGGGCCACAAGCACAGATGAACACAAGACAGAAGCAGGAATGAAAGAGAATGAGAGTGGTGTATGGAAGAACACTGAGTGATAAGATATCGAAGTATAGATATATAGAGATATAGATATCTGTATCACTCAGAATCTTAGTGCATTTTCTGTGAAAAGATCAGGATACATAAAAATAAACAACCCTGAACATAAAAGAGGAAGGGTAAAACAAGTCTTACGTATAAATTAATAAAAGTTGATGGGATCACATAATGATAAAATGGTATCATGCTTTAAGGTTTAAATTGCAATAACCAAATCCTGAATATTCTAAAAATATCTAGAGTAATATTTAGAAATAAAATAAAGAAAAAGAAATAAAATATCAAGAATGTTCAGAAACAATCTGACAGTTATTTACCATAGCAATCCCAAAAGACTTGCCATGAAAACCCTCTCACTGCAAGAGGACAGTGTCTGTAGTGGCATGACTTCTATTTACGAAAATTGAGATGCTGGAGACCAGGCTCATCTTACTGATTTCATTCAGTTACTAGTGATAAAAGTTGTTCTAGTTGCCTCCAAAGAGAGGCATTTCAGAGGTCAGTTCAGATCTTGCTGGGTTTAATGTGCCTACATAGATTTAAACATACAACATGCTTCCAACTCCCCTTTAACTCACAAGGGAGCCCAGGACAACAGGACTCCTGACCTTGGCACCTTTTTCAGTTGTGGCAAAAGGTTCATAAATGAGCTCACTCACCAGGCCTGTGAGAACTACAGGCAGAGCCTTCTGCAGTCCTGCCGGCACACAGTGCACAGTGCAATTGCAAACAGGACACCGTAACTTCAGTTCTGTTTTTCCATGTAATTCTTATTCCCTTGCAGACAGCCATTACTAATGAAGCTCTCAGTTTGAAGGAAAGCAGAAGCGCCGAGCTGAGACTGCATTTGATTCATAACTTCATGAGCTATTTTTTTTCTTTTTTTATTCTTTGTTTCTAAATTAGGAAAATTAGTTTAAAGTGAACATTTTAAAATAATTAATTAATTTTCACATTGTCATTGAACTAAACTGCCTTGACTAAGGGGTGGGATGTCCATTTTTTACTATGCAGGAGTCACTCTAGATCACACTTTAAACTGTGAAACTACATAGTAAAAAAATGGATACTGACTCAAGTGTTGAGCTGATTATTCATTTAAGTATGAGGTTCTCCAGACTACAATGAATTTTAAAACCGTCAACAAAAAGCAGAATTTGGTTAAAAAGGAACAATGAAAATTTCTATCTATAATTACTGAAATGTGCAATTTAGTTAGTAGTGTTATTGCTTACATTGAAGCACTGTTATCAAATAATAAAAATCTGAATGACATAAATGGCAGGGATGCTTTTAACATGTAGAAAGGGAGCATATAGGGTAGATACTACTTAAGTGTTTTTAAAATCTTTTACTTAAGTGTTTTTAATATCTCTTGATGTTTATGCATTTAAATATATAAAACTAACTTGAAATATTGCTTAATACAAACCTTTACCAAAAGTCAGTGAGTGCAGTTTGCATTGCCAGCATTAAAAATAACCTGCTGCTTGTAGAGTCCTGTATCAAAATATCTCAAGCATTTAGATTATTTCAAAATATATATTTAACACAATGGTGCAATCGTGCTTTTTTTAGAAAACAGGAAACAATCCTATCACTTATTATAAAACATTCAGATGCATCTCTAGTCATTATTAACTTAAAATACAACATTCTTAGTAAAACATCAACAATTCTAAACAAAAAAGGTAAGATGAACTCCTTTTAATTTCTCTTTAAGCATCTACATCTTCTCTAATAAACTCTGATGGAAGTTGTGATACATTGCAACACTTACACATATGTTTCTAGGCTAATCTAATCTACTTTGTTGTTATTGTGTCTGCAATTTTAAATAAATATTAAATTCTTGAATATTTATAGAGCTTGTTTCTTATAAAGATCTATAATCCATTATAAATAATCAGTGATGTCAATATTCTATAGTGCCTTTATGTTATAAAATCAGAAAAAAAGAGAAAGTTACAAACTCCCAACATTTATATTAATTATATTAACAGCATGCCTACCACCACAGACGTTGCCATCCATGTTTTCACACTGACGATCATCACATTCACAGTTTTTACCATAAACTCTGTTGTCTCCTGGGGGAAAACAAGTGCAGTGGCCACATTCACATTTCCCTGTAGAATATACAAGTGTCAGGGTCATGATTTCAGGAAAACAAATGCAATGAAATAAAACAATGAACTTTTTCTATTCTCTACCTCTCAAAGAAAAGTCACCAGTCACTATAAGAGCTGGTGCTTATATGAACATAAATACTCTTAAAAAGCTCATCTTCCTCCACAACATCCAGAAGCCAAGTGTATCACTGTTATTTCCTGGTGGAAGAGCAACAATTTGGAGTCACTGGAATTGTATCATCTGTTTCATTTCTCAGCTTTGTGTAGCAAAGCAATGCCACACATATAACTGCATAACTAACCTCTGTAATTAACCTAAAATATTTAGTATAGACAACAGAAACTCCAAAATTAATGTGATTAAAATTAAATAGTCTATGCACAGGGCTATCTAAGATGTTCTCTCTACTTTCAACTGGAACCAAAATAACTCTTATTACTCATAACTCTTCAATTTTTCTCTCAGGCATTTGGAAAGCAAAAAGACTCAAACCCAGGGAAATAAAAATGGAAAGGACAACCTCTGCCATAGCCACCCTTTCCATCAGCCTCTTCATATGGGAACTACATGGAGCTCAAAGGGAGAAGAGAGACAACCAAATTCCCACAGATTTTCTGCTCCAAAGCCCTCAGAGCAGGGAGAATGGGATGGTCAAGTGGAAAAAAAACAGCAACAAAACAACAAAACCACAATCAATAACCCTCTTATGTTGCACATATAAAAATCAGGCCCTTAATTCAGGGCAACATTATTTCTGTTATTTCCAAACTTCTGAGTGTTTGGCTTCTTATTTTTGAAATTATAGTAAAATGCAGAAAATGCAGAAAATATGACACAAAACATATTTTAAAGTAACAATAAATATGAGGGATCCCAGAAAATAGATTGCATGCAGAAAAGGACCACCAGAGACATGTATTGACTGTAACAGGCTGTGGAAAAGCCTGTTCTTCCGGAATTCCTAATTTAACCACTCATCGCAGGCCTAGATATTGCTCCACTGGTGACAGAACCAAATTTACAGTAGGAGTGACTGCTGTTACTGAGCAAAAAAAAAAAAAAAAAAAAAAAAAAAAAAAAAGTGCAGTCTATTGTATTTATCCAAGCAGTTCAGTGTGTGCAACATATTTTTCAGCATTTGCTGAAATATTTTGCTGAAATGGAAAGCAATGTTAAGGAGACCATTAACAAAGCTTTTCTAGCTGTCACAAATGGTCAACATAATTGATCACTGCTAAACTTGTCAACTGCTAATGTGTTACATTTGTTTAAAAAAAAAGTCTAATTAAATTGGAGACAGGTAGAATTTTATGAACATGGAAAAATTCTCCGCCTGTTTCATAGCTTCTGTACTCATAATCTTCCAAATTTTAGTGCACATTGCATTTTGGAGCTTAATTTTATGTGCCAAGATCTAGAATGACAGCTTATGAACATCTCCAGTACAAAATCTTAAAAAAAGGACATGGTGATAGAGAAAATAATAGAGAATATCTCTTAATACCTTTAAAAATTATATTATTTTAAAGCTATACACTGCATTAGAAATTAATTACGGATGTTAGTTGAAATAATAAACTGATTACATGAAGTGGCATCTACCATAACATGAAAAACAGTAGCATTTGAATTCGTCTCAACATGTAAGATATGTTTTTCTACAGAATGATAGATGTTATTTGTATGCATTCTTTTCATTTCTAATACACAAATAGACAGAAATGTTAAATTAGTCCAGCTTATTGCTATCTGGAGCTTCCACAGTTTCTTTATATCCATCCAGCTAAGAGATCTTACAAAAATGTCATATCATTAAGTACCACCCCATAGGCAGATGGGTACTTGACGCCTGAATGACAATAAAAAACATTTCAAGCAAGTTTGTTTAAAAAGAGGAGTCAGCAGAGGTGAAAAATCTTTCAGACAGGAAAGCAAAGGAAGTTTCTGTAATGAATTAAAAATTTAGAATGACCTGAAAGATCAGTGGACCTCAGTAAAACTAAAACTCCTTTTAAAATGGACAGAAATCTCGGTTAGTACACTGGGAAAGGATTTCTCTGAGCTGTTTTCTTACTTTGATATATTCAAAGATACAGTTATAGTAGTTTAGCATATTGCTGTAAACAGAACTCAGATTATTACTTCCTTCATCATTCCTTTTACGAATGTTACAGAATCAGGAGGAACATGAGAAGTGAATGTGGTGGTGTCACTAACTAGTTAAAACTTGGTACCATCTTAAAATGCATATCTTATGTTCAAGAGTACCAACACTGTGGTTAGATCATTCATAAAGCAAAATTAACAGACAAAGCATTTTCGCTTATGAACAATTGTCTACATAGGATGTAGAGAGGGTAAACTTTAAAGACTTTGTCTATCACCATATAGGCAAACTGAATGATTAATAGCATGTCGTAACAATAAATTCCAGGTTGCTTCAGGAAAAACAGAAGATATTTGCAGGGTAAGGTCACTTCAGCCATTCTGCTATTTTGTCAGATATATCTGTTCCTGACGTAAGAGAAGCTGCACCTTGCTCTGTGACCTTCCTGCCTTCTTCTCAGTTATTGCAATAACCATATTTGCCACACAAATTCATTCATTCAAAAGTAATCGGAAGCTCACATAGTACTGCGAGTGATCAGTGCTTTACCAAACATACCCTTTCTTTGTCTACAATAATAGGTTTACCATAGCAACCTGATTATAGAGGGAAGGCCACTGCCAAACACAGCCTAAATTCTGCTTAAATTCCTGGGCACACAGAAACAATTAAACACACACAGACTATAATATTCTCCATCTTTGCAACCATCTGAGCAAGACCTGCACTTTATGACTAATAGAAATAAGTTCACCTCAGGTATTTCATGCCAAGCTCTCCTCCTTGCTAAGCAGAGGCAGCAAATTTCATTGCCTGGTGACTTCAGATGAAGGAAGCTTTATGATGGAGGCTGGATTAGCAACTAGCATTGAAAAGCTTAGTCTACTTATTACAATGCAAGATTTCAAAAACAGAATAATTATAGAAGACATTTGTCTACATTCTTAGTATTTTCTCACACTCTATTTGAATAATACTTTACTCCCAGGGAAGTCAATAGGAGCATTAACTTATTCCTGCTAGATAACTGTAATTGTTTGAAGACTGTAAGAAGACTTAGGCTCAGTGATTTTCTTTCTTCTATTTTTTTTTCTTTCTTGAAGAGAATATTAAAATCCACAAGTGCTAGATAACTGAATATAGATGAATACTGAGATGAATACTTTTAAAAACCTGTGCCTTGAGGATTTAGGTTTTGATTTTATTCACCACTTACTAGAGCATTTTTTTTCATTCTCCTTGTTGAACATTTATGAAAGCATAAATAAAGTAAACAGTGCCTAAACCTGCATTAAATCTGCTTCCCTGCAAACTGTGATGACCATTAGCTGCATGCATTCAGACCAATTTCCAGATGGATTGCCTAAAAGTCTTTTTTTTTAGGCAGGTAATTTTCATTTTGCAACATTGTGAGAGGAGTATATAATTTGCATAACATATCATTTTTTTGCCCAGTTATAGCCAGCAAAAATATCAGGAAGAAAAAGCAATGTAAAAATAAGTAACCCTGCAATCTATGTGTTTTTTTTTTAAGGTGCACAGTACTCAATTTATATCTTCTAAATGTAAAAAAATAAACAACTTCTTTTGTTGTTGTTGTTGTTGTTGTTATTGCAAAGAAGAATACAGGGCCAAACTGCAACCTCAGCTTCTAGCTATAACTATTCATATAAAAAACATTTTTTACTGACTAGACAAAATAGATTTCTGTCTTGTACTTGGAAGGAGCCCTGACTTTTAAAATGCAGGTGATTCTTGTTGCTAAAGGACTGTTTCTGGGGTGCCAGAAAAAGGGTGCTTCTGGAGGCATCTTTAAGAGGTGCAAAAGCATTCTTGAAACCTTTACAACACCGGAATGCCTGTCTGATCACAAAAAGTATGAAAATCTGGAATTATTTTTTGCAAGGATTTTGGGCAAATAGGAACAATGTTCTGCTAGCAGCATGTGAACAATGTCATCTGCAATCTCTAGTTATTTTGGGGGTTGGGAAGTCTTCCTCTCCTGAAAAGGGTTTATGAGCACATTTCAGCATGGTCCACTTTGTCTCAAATGTTCAGATACAGAACCAAACAGCCCAATGAGCTAACGTGTTGCTGGTGCTAGCTCTTTAGCAAAACGAGTTTGGCCTCGACATGAAAAATGTGATTCTCCTGATGGATCCAAACAGTCCCTTCTGCACTGAAGTGCTGTTCTCCTGTCTCAGAGCCCCAAATCTGGTTTCCTTTTTGTGCAGAGCGCTCAGCTGTGCTCTGAGAGCAAGGAAGATGCACCGTGCTCATCGTGACACACTGGGTTTTCTCAGCGTTACCTCTGTTAGTGCCTTCCTGGTGAAGGCCACACTGACAGGAGTTGAGGGAGGTATGGGAGACATATAGCTCAGTGTCCTATCTCCGCTGTGTCCCACACCGTGAGAGTCTTTGCAGGAAAGAAACTTTTCTACAAGACATAAGGCCAACAGCCCGGGAGAAGATGTCTTGTACAGCCACTTCCTTGCAAATAAAACACGTGATGCTTCCATACTCAAGCGGAAGGTGCCAGCATCAGGGAGGCTTTTCTTGGTGTGCATGGGTGTTGCATCAAACGGGCGGTTTTGTGGTTTGTTTTTGATTTTCGGGCTTTTGGTGGGAGTTTTTTTGGAAATGTTATGACTAGACCTAATTTTCCTCATAAAGCTCAAGCAGCAAGCAAAGCACCCTTTCCTATAACATATTTTGATATTGCACAATGTTTCACTGAAAATCAAAAGGTTTGACTGAAATATCAAAATATGTATTTATCTTCTCAGACAGAGGAAAGGCAGTATGCTCAAACAGGAACAGCTACTTGCTCCGATCCGGCTTAGGAACTAGCTTTCTGTTTGTAAATCAGTACACAGATAAAAAAACATATACCTTAAGTTTACTCATAAAAAGAGATTATTTGCAACATGAGTGACCCAAGACCTCAACTAAAGGTATAAAAACTCCAGAGAAGAGCTTAGCTGAATCATATGGACATAAAATGAAATGAAATGAAAATTGCTATAATAAATCTAAAGCCACGTTTCCAGTCTTCAGATTTTTGGACTTCTTGTGTTCAAAAATTTTGTATGCTGAAGTGAACTTTTAACAGCAAGCTCAGAGAATTTTATTTAGATACAACCAATACTTGCTAAAGCATATTATTGGTATAAATATCTCTATTTACTTCACTTTTACTAACCTGCCCTGCTACTACCCTATTCACAGGTCTGAAGTAACTCTTCAAGGAATTAATCATACCACAAAACTATATCACACACTTGGAAGACTCGTAGCTAAAGAGTTCTTGTCCCCTGCTGCATTATTTCATCTTAAACTCTGAAGGGGCTTTAAAGGTCAGCTTACTCTCACTTAATGCTGATGTTGATATGCCTGGTCTTAATTTTCTTGCCACACCATGCTTGTACTCCAAATCTGTGTTAAATGTTCAGCGGTACTGGGGCATTCACTTATCAGCATCATAGTGCTCCCTGTGAATTGGAAGTGCACGGGCTATAAAACTTCACAATGTGTATGATATGCAGGGAGCAGCACTATGGCTCTAAGGTCTTTGCTATGTGCAGCTCGTCTTCGCCCATTCCTTTAGGAGAATATCTAACTCTCCACACTTGCTCAACACCTAATTCAGTTTCTTGTGATGGCTATTGGTATCCAGATTTGACCCAAGAAAAAAAAAAAGAAAAAAAAATGCAAATTAAGAAACTCCACTGCTATGTATGCTTCATGAAGGTTTTCAGAAGTACAAAGTACCAAGATGTCCCTCACATAATAATTACATTTTTTTTGCTCAGACAGAAAACGTTTCCCTTTTTTTTAAATATAATTGATTTATAATGCATATTATTAAAAATGCATATGTATATGTATTAATACAGATGTATTAGAAAAAAATACTAAAAATTTTTTTATTCCTTTAAAAAAAAAAAAGGCAGAAAACAAGTATCCTTAAGAGAAAAAAACCTTGGGAAATAAAAGAATTATTTTATCCCAAACGACAAAACCTCACAGCAGCATAAGCAACTGAATATCCAGGCTTTTGAAAGCAAGGGTTATGCAGCAGCAATTGCAAGTGGCTGAGACTTGCCCCCTGCATTGGTATACACGGTATGTATGACTGGAAGCCTAATTGCACAGTTTGTATATGGCTTCTGAAGTAAATGTTCTTCCTTTGTGACAGACTAATAGTGAAATACTGCTCTCCTTTAGACGTATTCACTCAGCAGAACCACTTTGCAGATTTAGCATCAGATAGTCTTTTACAGCTCTGGCTGATTAGTGCTATCGATTTTTATCTTCTTTACCATCTTGCTTCTTTTTTTTTTTTCTTTTCTTTCTCTTTCTTTAAACATTTGGATACGAAGCACTGCTGTGCTGCTAGCTTCCTTTTCAGATTGTTAACTTGTCGACATCTGCTATCATCATCAAGCCTGCATGCCGCCTCCATCTGCCTCTCTCAGTGGCAGTGCTTTGAGGAGATACTTCTCGAACGCTGCTATTGTGTTTCTGTACAGCAAACAGGGGGAATTTCTAAAGGAGATCCACTACAGGAGACACGGAGAACATTTCTGCCCACTTTAGAAAAAAGCAGAATGCTAGCTATATATATAATTTTTCCTGGTGACATATTTCTAAAGTCACTGGTGTGGCTTTGTCACTGGGGACACATCCTTGACCACTCGTTCACTGCATTAGGCAGGCAAGTACAACTACTAAGGCAATGACCTGCATGTTAGAAAGAAATGTGACAGTCAATGTCGCCACACAGAAAAGAGAGGTGTGGAAAAGACAGAAAAGAAGGTGGCAAAACATTTTCTAAAAACCTTGTTGTTGAGGCAGAGAACAGTGGAAAAGGAAGAGAAGAAGGAATTAACTGGGGGAAAAAAAAGACTAGACTCGTTAGAAAAAAAGACTCATCAAAAACGTAAAACACCTTAGAATTCAGCAAGTCACAGCCTAGTTTTTATACTCCCTCCTTCCTTCCCTATTTAGTTCCTCCTTTTTTTCCATCAACCTCTCTCTTTTCTTCTTTTCTCTCCTCTTTCTTTTCTCTTTCCACTTGGTCCAATGGGCTCTCCTCTCCTTTAAAATGTTGGGTGTTGAACATTTTGAGCTGCTACATACCCCCTCTTCTTTCAGATCACCCTGTGCTACCTCCTCCAGCTTGGGTTGAGCTCTATCTTTTCATCTCTTTTCCATTCTCTCCCTCCAAAATGCTCAGGAACGCAAACTATCAAGAAAAACTACTGTAAAGAGACGCCAATAAATCAAGTTAAGGGTATCTGGCATTCTACACAGACAAACATCTTCTCCACAGAATACAAAAAATGAAATATTATATTTGCTTTAAAGAACCTGACTTCAAAATGCTTTTTGTTCCCCCTGACAACTATCAGGAAAAATAAGTCTCATTTCCCTTTCAGTCTGTCCAATTGTCTGCTATTTAGCATAAGCATCTATAAAATATTTTCTAGCAAAGCCCAAACATAATAAAAAGACACATTCCAACAGCAAAAGATACATGAAATATAAGAACGTAGTTTAAGAAGCTGTGATTGCTTTTGAGCCCTTTAGAGTTTTAAACATTTGACAGCCTTATCATCCAGAGGATTGACTGCTTACTCCTTTTCCTACATGATCTGCCATGTAATGAGTCATAGCATTAATTCCACAGAGATCTTTAATTTGCAGATTAATTTACTAGAAAATGTCAACTGCTTTGTGGAAGTTTAATCACCAAAATGTTAACCTTGTTCACTTCCTGCAGATGCCTGTTGTTTATTGGGTTGTAAATTTCAAGATATTTTAGGGTTGCAGTACAAGCCTATCTATTATCATATTTAAACTCCCGGACATGCTGCTCTTTGAAGCATCAGCCAAGATTAAAGAGCTGTATAATGGCAAAACAACAGTATGAAAAGATGCGACTGCACAGCAACCATCAATATTATTTGCAGATAACAAACTCCTAAGTTCAGAAACCATGGCAACAAATGACATCACACTGTACCTGCCTTATTGATTAGCTTTCACTTCAAGACTTTTTCTAGAAATGAAAGATATTACCTAGCAACTGCATCATCTATTGAGTTATTCCAAGTTAAAACGCTCTTAAACACCACTTGTAAGTAAATTCTGGGTTTTGTTGCCAACTGGCCAGATTGTGCACTAGCCTTTCATTACAAGGCTATCTATTTTATCTGTTATAAAAATACTGCCTTATGCCTCTGAAAATTTTTACCCCAAGTTTAATTGCAACTGTGAAATAACACTTCCTGGTACACAAAAGGTCGGCTCGGAGGAAAAGTATGGCATGGGCGATGAGGAAATCAAAAGCACTGTTGTAACAGCTTTTCAAATGCAAACTTTATCTTTAGAAAACAACACAGTCCTGAAGACCTTCCTTTCCCTCTCCCCGACTTCAAACATCAGCAGTCAAACCTTCATGGCAGGTTTCCTTGAATTTACAGATTTCAAGGAAGAGCTCGGAGTGATAAGAGAGCCAGGAGTTACCAAAGGAGACCTGCTAGGTACATTACGTGTCACCTACAGGTGTACTTGTTTAGCCTTCTTCATAGTAATGCCCATCTTTGCTCATATCTCTTGAAACGTCTCCATGAGAAGGCAGAAGTCTTGTCCTTTAAGGGGGAGTTACAGAAAACAGATGCAGTCATGAGCTTCGTGTGCTCATTCTCCTCTTTGAAGGACCTGAATAAATCCCAGCACTTAAAGACAGTTAGCAGTCTTCAGTAACGCAATGTGTAATTAAAGCCTGCCCATTAACTCACACTATTACATCAGGAAAGATGGATTTGTGATCAGTTTTGAAAAACCTTCCTGTCAGAACCAGTAATGGTCTAAAACACTCAAATTAAGGCTGTTTATTTTAATTAGTAAACACAAAGAACTGCTGTGAAGAGCCTCACCATGAAACTCCAAAGACTGACTTTGAAAACATGTGTTATATGTTAAAATTAATGCTAGTTCACAGAGCAAGAATACAGGTTTATAGCATGCAGTTGGCCCAAAATTTCTAGGATAAGGATCCGTCATAAATGAGGCAAACGCACTTGCCAAAAGCTGTGCTTTGACTAAAACTGAACTCCGTTCTGCCCGTCAATCACAAGCAATACACTTACCAACGCGTTTATCATAGCTATGAAACACAGGGGTCAGATGATGCTGCCTGCCCCTTCCCAACCGCCTGATCCCATCCTGACGCACCTCTCTGACAGCAACGGTCCTTTTGCTCTCAGCAAAGCTCTCTGCAAGCAGCAGAGAGACAGACACCAGGTGTGGAGAACCTCTGCTTTGGGTGCTGTCACCCACTGCACAACAGGAAAAAAGGAAATGCCATGGAAGGGCAGAGGGGATCTCTAAAAGTGACTGGAAACAAGGGACCCAGAAAGCATTTTGCTGATTATCCAGGAGATGGGCATACTGCTGCTTGATACGAACTACTGAAGTTCCTCCTATAATTCCTCTCTCAAAAGTGAAAGGGAGAGAGACACAGAATTCAAGGCATGTGGCCTTGTCCCTCCTTAGCATTCCTGTTTTAAAGATAGGATTAATTTTTCTCTTGTTGTTTAAAAGTTCCATGTTTGAAAAGTGAGAATTTTCTCAACTTTTATATATGCAAAAAAAGGTTTCTTTTTTAGTAAGAATAGCAAAATGACAATTCTAATAGCATCAGAAACATTCTGAAATCAAATGAAACAAAAATAGAAAAGCTAAGGTCTGTTATATAAATCAGAGAATAAGATGATATTTTACATTGGATTAAAAATGCTAAGACAGTAAATCCTAGTAAGTACTGTAGGAAATTCTGTGATAAATTGAAGACATCTATCCTATTTCATTTTGGAAATAGTATAGATGTTACGAAGTACTATTTTGTCAATCTTCTCAGCTGTCACAAAAGAACACAAAGACAATACAAATTGTGCTTTTACAGGCCAACTGCTTTATCAAATATTTAAAAAGTATTAGAAATGAGATTGCTGGCTCACAAGGCAATCCCTTCAAGGAAAAGGCAATATTCGCTGCAGTATTTTCTAGCAAAAAAAAAAAAAAAATCAACAAATCAAAAGAACACCTAAGGAGAGAAAATTTGATGTAGCAAGTGGACTGAATGGTTTGATCTTTCTGGGGAGAGAAATAAAAGAATACATCAAAGCCATGCTCTCTAAATAATTTTGAGCCTTTTCTCCCCTAAAATGCTTTAAAATCCAAAAACTAAGTTAATTACGTTCTATCTCACATCCTTGTCAGTACTCACAGACAGACTCATTCACTTCTAGTAGGTAATCCTGACCTACACTCACCCTATCAAATCTTTCTTGAGTACATGAGAAGATCACTACCTTTTCAATATGGATGAAATGTAATAATTCTGGACCATGGTGGATCAAAATGCCAAGCAAGATTTGCAGGGAAAGGCATCAGGAAAGGCAGGGAAAGGCAGGGATTCAGCATCACTGTTTCCCATATCTTTGGTATTGAGATGTTCTTTAGCCAATACAGAGAAACAGGAAATTTTACAGCACAATTCATCTTACTCTGAAGTAGCTGTCTGAGCAGGTATTTAGGAGCGGTTCTTTTCTAGAGCAAGGCTATTCCAGTGGAGACAAAAGAAAGAACTCAATCTTTCAATAACTCAGACTTGTGAAGTAAACTTTGTAAAAGTCAACTCCAGTCCTTTGACTCCTTTAGAATCGCTCACTGATAAAATATGCAAGGACAAAGTCAACAAAGCTGAATCACAGAGGAATTCCATTGGAATTAAAAAGTAGGAAATCTTGTTGGGAGTTTTTCCCTTCTTTTTGTGCTTTTGCATTCCATTTTTTGCTTCACTTGACTTCAGAATGTCTCTGGTGTTATTAAAAATTGACATCTGCTATTGTTATTGTTATTCCACTTTTTCATATATGAATGTTGATAACATTTTCACTTATTAATCAGTAACTTTTAAACAACAAAGTAGGGAGAGTTCGCTTTTAAGGGGTTGCCAGGGTAGCAGAAGATGGTCTGGGAGAAAAGAGAAGAACATTAAAATGACTAGCCACATTTCTATGGACATCCTCTGGAAAACCCATCTGTAAGAAATGGTGTCTCACAGGCTCCACAAAAGAAAAGGTCAACCCTAAAGCTGCAGCTGATGAGGAGGGCAACATGCAAATGAGGAAGGAAAAATATGAGAGAAGACAGAGGGCAGGATGAAGTGAAAGTTGCGGATTTGGCAAAAGGTTTTGATAGCAGGTCCCCAGCTGAGGAGGATGGGAAATGTATTGCCATGAGTAAGAACAAAATAGGAAACCAGGCAGCAGAGAAGAACCAGGATCAAAGGATAGATTTGTAGCGCTCCAAACATCCTGTAAAATGAGGTGAAGATGTGAAATGGAAGGGAAGAACAAAGGCTCCTGCAAATGGGGAACAGACAATGAAGGCACCTAAGGATCAGCTGGAGCTCATGGAAGAATGATAGATGAAAAGAGAAAGTGAGACGAACTGCTGAAAAAAGGAGCAAAGCAAGGAAGAGAGCCTGAGACTCAATCAAAGCAACAAACAAAAGAAAACAAAACCCAAGGGCTTACAGAAGGGATCAGGATGAGGAAGATGCTCCAGGAAGCACAAACCTAGGTGTCATCAGCCACATTTTTTCAATTTGCAGAAAAGGTGCAGCACGAAAAGATAGTAAAGGATAACAGACGGCTCAAGAAGTGGCAGTGGGGGGCGGGAGGGGAGTGCTAATATCCTCTGTCTAAAAGCAAATGAACTTCTGTCCAAGTTAAAATGACTTTATCTACAGAAAGAGACAATAACACACCTTCCATAATAATAAATAATCAACTCCATTTCCATAGGAAGACAGCTCTGATTAATCAAGATATTCTCCTTGCTGAACTATGAAGTGATGTATCATTTTACAGACAGCTGAGCCTAGAGGAAGATCCACTATCATCTCCTGTGCCACTACAGTTCAGAACTTTGCCAAGTCATTTTGATGTCCTAGGACAATTTTGCTGTCTCTCCTAGGCCATCTTTCCTCTTATGTCCAGGGGCCAAATCACCTCTGAAACTCCATGACTCATAAGGATTGAACAGTGGCCGCTGTACCGAGAAAGCCAGGGAGCGTAATTGTAGAGCACGTGCCAACCTGAAGAAAAACAGTGTTGCCATGTAGCTACTCAGTCAGATTAGATTTCTCTTCGACCAAAAATTTTTTGCACTTTTTTTTTATAATTAGGATGGGCATCAAGGATCATGGCATGGCTGGACCTTCAGTGTCTCACTACGGAGTCCACATGGGAGTTTAGGCAAAGCATTAACAAGCTGGTAGACACTTTCTCATCTACCAGAATGAAGCATGATGACAGCACCCAAGAGCAGAGCACCAGAGCGCAGAGAACTAAATGAGTGAGTAAAGTGGCATCATGAAAAACAAAATGACTTTTCCCCTTCAGGAAGATGAAATCTGTGGAGAAGTTGCAGAGAGGTTAGGCCAAACTAAGAAGGACAAAAAGGGGATAACTGCCTCTCAAAGCAGAAGGCTGTGATTCATCCATCAGCATGGGGCTTGGACCCACCTCCTGGGACAACCACTGGACATGAACCAGGCAGCTTTGCAGCAAGTGTAGAGTAGCATTTGTCCCTGGCTTTCACTAAAATAGATTAAACTGACATGAGAGACCAGATAAGAAGTAAACTGCAGCAGCAACACTGTTCCAACACTAGAATGCCTTCTCTCATCTTAGCATTACACGAATTAGTGCTAAAGCAATAACTGTTTACACATAGGTATTTTTGTAGTCTATCCAAAATTCATCCCAGCCACTGTTCAGGAAATGTCTCTCTGTTTTGTTTAGCACATAAAATACTGCTAACCAGGCTGAACACAATGAGTTTGGCAGCTCCATCATACCTGATTTCAGATGAAAATCAGGATCTGATGGAATGCTCCACACTTACCATAAATGTCTTATCACAGAGATAAAGTAGGCTTGGTATTACCCAGTTAAATCTGCCAAATTGCTTTAAACAAAGTGTGAATGTAGGGTTTATTTTATTAATGTTTAAGGGAAAAGTACTCAAAACGACTCAGATAAACAACATATAATGCTACGCTTAAAAAGCAATTAATTCTGCAGATTTTTTTTTTTAAGTCAAGAAAGGTTAATTTTTCTTTCTTTCTTTTTCTCTTTCTTTCTTTCTTTCTTTCTAGTAATGAATTAAACAGCTTTTTTTTTTTTTCGTAATAGTGGATTGGCTGCTGTTTGTTAATACAGTGTATAAGAAAATTATCTTTAGACCTCCTCTGTGGCTGAATAGCTCTCTGCAATTGAAAACCTGGTGCTCTATTAAACTCCTGTGCAGGAAGAAGCGAGTTCCCCGAGATTGCTCGGGATTTAAGCCCTCTCCCCAGGAACCTGGGTTCTGGCAGAGCACTGACAGCAGCAAGTAAGGGGCTGCCACGGGGGAATTAGTAATTTTGTTGCTATTTTCATCCTCATGCTCCTTCCCCCCCTATCCTTGGGAGAAGAGGTTAGTGAGGCTCGCTGCTGAGGGAGTGGGAAGAAATAAGCAAAATAATCAGTGGAACTCCTTATTTTTTTCCACGAGAAAAAGTGGGAGGCATAAGTTAGAGGGAGGGGGAGGGTGACTGCAGATCAGACGAGGGCAGGAGCTGATACCCGGTTGTGAGAGGAAAAAAGAGCAGCGGAGACATCGGCCGAACGCCAGCAGCAGCCCCGCGCGCGGCGGCGTCCGCAGCACCCGGAGCAGCGCTCCGAACTGCTGCCGCTCAGGCGCGCACGCCCTCGCCACGGCTTTATCTTGAAGAGCGACGTGCTTCTCGCTTGCTGCCCAACAGGAGCCATCCCCGTCCTCCGCAGCATCCAGGGCGCTGCCGGAGGGCTGCTCCCTTCACCTGGTAACGGAACAGGGTGGCTCTCAGGCCCGCTTAGGAAAAGAAGGATCACGAGGAGTGACAGAGCAGACAGGGGTATGGCAAGACCTGGGCAGCCCAAGAATCGCGCTCAGCATCAGGAGTCTGAGCACAGGCACATCACGATGACAGAATTTAATATTTTCCTTGAAACCTTCACATCCAGCACTGCTACTTAAATAAATGACTCATTCTTCTAGCCTGTCTCAAAGATCACAACAGGAACATTACACCCATCTCTGTCTGCTTCTCCACTTCTTTATTTATAGCTACCATTAATGAAAAAGAAATAGTTTCCCAAGAAACTGAAACTCTACAGGTGAGAACTACCTATAAACTAAATATTTTATACAATGTATGAAATACAGACAAAACAACACACACACATAAAACCCTTTTACTCTGTAACTGAAAAATAACCTAAGCAGTGAGAACCACCTGCTAAGCAGAGGTGAAATGTTCAAAATTATCAGTGTGCAAAAAAACAGCTCCCCACTCTCCAACCCTGCGTTGGCAAGAGCCAGGCCAAAGGCAGCATTTCTGCAAATTTTCCTCGGCATTTCCCCCACTGAAGACTTCTACCTTGAAAATTTTGCTGCATGTTAATGCATGCATTTCATATACCTCTGCTCCCCTGCAGAAACCAACACATGCACACGAATGTTGCTTGAAGGCACGGCACCGGGTGCTGAACTTCCACAGCAAGTGATAGCAAGAACGCATATAAAGACTTGTTGTGACAGTGAACGTCAATGAAACTCTAGAGAAAAAAGATGAGAAACCCCCAACACAAAATACCAGATTAGAACAGCTTCCAGGTGGAAGAAGCACTTGAAAAGGCAGGTACAGGAAAGTCTTTAATATGCACACTGATGTATAATAGTATGAAATGGCCTCAAGATTCAAATGGCAAAATTATTTTTCAGATAATTTTTAAAAAGTATCCCCCCACCCAAACGGATATCAGAACAAGACCCTGCTTGCTTCCATATTAAAGGGCAGCATCTTGCTAGCAATGAGATAAAATCTTTACGGATCTGTCTATGCAGTCTTTCCAAAGAGATTGGAGCTAAAAGCCACTTATCAGCATGAACAGAGCTTCTTAGCAGAGTTTAATAAGTCAAGCTCAATGCCACGCTAATGGGGTTTCACGTCTAGAGCTAGTTCTTGTATGGCTGAGAGACTGCAAAACACAAACTCAGGACTCTTCGTAAAAGACCCTATAGACAAACTCTTAGCAATGCTGGGAAGTTTTGAGAGCTGATCCATGGCCTGTGTCCCTAATGATATAATGCATTTGCCTGAAGAATATTAAGCCCTAGACAGCTGTATAAACTATACAAAGATGTTGATTAGATCTGATCAGCGATGACTAAGGAGACGTGGCTGTGCCACAGACTGTGTGCAAGCCTGTGTGTTTGTTTGCTGCAGACAGATCTTCCATAGAAATAAACTCCTCCCTGTTAAGAACGTCTGCAACTCCAAAAAGCTCAAAAAAAGGGCAGCCCCCCAGTAGAAAATCTGATCAGTTAGCATGAAGGCCGAAGAGAACAGCAGATTAACCAAGAGCAGACAGAGTCTTGCAAGCACCTGTAAACCTACAAGCAGCAGCACTCCGAACTCCTCCCACCAGCACTTCCTTGTGCTCCCTTCCCAAACAATCCCAGGCAATCACCCTCATTTCCCAAGCCAAGGGCACAAGTCACTGGGCAGTTAAGTGATGAATAGCTGCCAAATTCTAAATGCACGTGTAGCACAAGGGAAAGGGAGCACACAGCACAATAACAGAATTGTCAGCAAATCCACACAGAAATAGAAAACAGAAAGGTACACACATTAAGGAGTGTCTCAGCTTTCCCTTTGCATTCGGATACATGAGCTGTCCTGTACTCTCCGTCACTAGCCTAGTACCGTGAAGTGACACCACATCGGCTCTGCAGAGGGATGGACTAAGTATTCAGTACAGGAGTGCTAGATGTCTTCTGCCCCTAAAGGACTGAAATATGTTATCCTTAATTGAAATTAATTCATCTGTATTGAAAATGTGAAAATGAAACTCCTGCCGTGAAGAGGCAGTGCAAAATGAAACAGATTTATGTGTCCTTGTGGGAATATCGTCAAGCAATCATCTTAGTCCTTTTCCTTCTTTGATCTACTATGGCATCAGAACACTCATGAATTTCCATTTCCATTTTCTGGGAAAAAATAAACGGAAATTTCCCAACACTTCAGAAGAAAATGCATGATATGCATGTATACTTAGTACTTCTGGATTCAAGAAAAAAATATGAAAAAAAAAGGAGAAATAGAGTCTTACATAGAACACAGCATCCCTATCCTGTACTGTGTCACGAATGCTTTTATATACTTGTTTGCAAAGCCTTTAGACTACTTTGACTAAATGCATAAGGTAGGATGGGAATCAATGTGGTATAGTATTTTATTGCCTTGTAAGTAACACAGAAGTAAATTCTCATGAGCTTTTGAAAGTTATCTTTGAATAAGTGATAATTTTAGAATTTCTATAAAGAAATTGGATACCCTGTTTGAGTAGGGGGGCCACAGAAAGAATTTCACAGATGGAAGAGAAATGAAATTCAGTAAAACACAGGTAAGGGCCCCTGCTTTTCAGCCTTACACTACAAAAAAATGGGCTCCACAGTTGATTCACTCCATACAAATCTTTATAAGTTGCTCAGTCAAAAATTAACTACCTTCTTACATGAAACTATAACAGCATTAATCTTTCTTAATACCCAGCCACGGAATTTATTTTCTTTGGTGTTTAAGTAGATTAAAGTATCAAATAGCCTGTAAAGAAAATTGTGTTCTTTATCTTCAGGTCAGTCAGTAGCACAGCTCCTGGTACTTAATAGTTTACCATAACTAAAATACAGGATCCCTAACTTTGTCTCAAATCCAAATTAAGCACAATGTCTTTACATGAAGACAATAAAACTGATTTACACTGCAATGAAAGAGTCTCAGGAGCAGCGCTGCAGCTGGAATGGGGAACAAAAATTCGCAAGGCATGAAAACTGTCACAAACACTACAGATTCCATGCAGAATAGCTGGGGTAGAAAGGTGGGAATCTGCTCGAAGCCCCATGCTCAAGCAGAACCAGCTAGAGAAGATTATCCAGGACTGTGCACAGTCAAGTTTTGAATGTCGCCAAGCACGGAGCCTTCGCAACCCCTCTGGGCGATGTTCACCGTCACAGTAAAGAAGCCTTTTCTTATGTTTAGATGTCCCCCATTCTCTGCCCTGGGGACGAAATGTAATTCTTTTTTTCTGATCTCTGCTAACATAAACTAGCATTTCAGCTCTAAACAAAACACTATTGCTTTGGGAAACGATAAGATAAAGTACAGATCTCAAGTGGTAACAGTCTTCCTTAGCCAGCAGCTGAAAGGCATTTGAATATGGTGGAGATGCTGCATAAGAGCACAGATTAAAATGAATTTCAAATCCCGCATAAAGTGCTTTACCCTCTGTCCCCATAAAAAAGTCAAGAAAACAAACAGCCTTATGGCGTTTACCAGAGGAAGTCAATGAGTCTGGAAAGCAGAAAGCATAGCAGTAACTTGAACGCAAAACTAAGTCTAGTACTTAATAGGGCAGTCCTGGTAGATGATGGTCATACCCAGGGCAGTGTGCAAGGAAAATAAATTTAATTAAAGCTGGTTTGAAAGGAAGTGTGAAACTGTTCTTCAAAGTGATGAGATTTTGGGAAAATAGGTTTGAAAATTTTGAAAATAGGTTGCTCTACATCTTTTAGACACTATGTAATTTAATTTTTTGAGAAGAATTCTTTTGTTTTAATAATTATAGACTTGAAATGATGCTATTTTGAGAAATTTGTTACACAGCAAAGTCAATATAGTCATTATAAATCTATGAGGGTCATCTCTTTTGTATCAAGACACCTTCAAAGCACAGCAATGCACACTTTCTCTGTAAAACTTTCACTAAATTACAAAACAAAATCATGCTAAAATAGCAGAAGGCTACTGATTTCAAGTAGCGCTGACAAAGTGTCATAAAAAAGTGATCTGTAAGAAAGACTAAATTAATTTATGTAAAAATAAGTATGTCAGTAGGAAAAAGGCTCAAATCAACAAAATCAGAGTTATTCCAACTTAAGACATGCCAGGTCCCTTTACATAGGGCCTTTTTTACAGCTGAATACATTACAGTTGAACAGAGGACAAATTACTCAACAGTGCCAAGTGTCATTGCCACAGGGTTCATTCATTTACACATATCTATGCAGATCACTAAATGCTCTGTTCATTACATGGAAATTACAGAAAAACCTAAAATGACTAGAAACAGAACATATATGATTTAAAATTATTGGGGCTATATCTAGAGAGTTTGTCATGAGACCCTTTGGGTTAAAGACAACAACCAGCTCTCGTTCTGGAGAAAATTATTTTCAACTCCAGTCCACGCTGTCAGACAAAGGGCTGTGGGAAGCCTCATATCCAAATGCTGAATGAAAAGCATTGCTCAATCTGCCTCCATGTTTTATCTGTGAAAGATTATTTAAGATCGCAGGTTAACTCTTGCCACAAGTTATTCCAGTGTTACAATGTGTAGATGAAGGAAAAGCTGAAAGAGATTTTTCCAACTCTTTCTCAAACACATCCTTTCAGTGAATTATTCTTTTAAAACACTAGGATAAAATATAAGTGCTAATATATATGTATACATAAAAACAAACAAACAAACAAAACACTAATAGGCTGAAAATTAGTGTAGGTGTTTCAGCAACATGTCCAGTAGAATATTTTTCTTACATTTAGCAGTATAAGTCACAGAATCCTAGCACACACATACAAATAAGAGGGTCATCCCAGCACTGACATGGGAGTATTGATTAAGGCAAACAAGAAGGCAGTAAAGCGGGTGGGAGCGCTAGAAGTTCATGTTGCACGGTCTGTATTAAGCAACTTGCTGGCACCATTTCCTTTCCAGGAAGAAAGTAATCCGCTGAGATGTAGAAAGTTACAGGGCCACAGCCCTGCTGACTCTCTGCATCACACTAAGAATCCCAGCTGGTTCACTGAAGAGATGGATCTGATTATACCGTCTGCAAGAGATGCCAATCACACATTGCCTGTACCCATTGATTAGCCCAACAAACAGCTATACCTCCTGCTGCTCACTTCCTCTCTTCTCCCTTCGGGATTTTTTATAATATAGACACTCATGTCTGAAACGTAGGTAAGGGGTAGAGGAGGAAGGACAGGAAATTATCAGTTGTTATTCAAACCCCATGATTTTTGCCCTTGAGTTTTTTCTTTAAACCAAGTATTTCTGTGCATTGTCTTTCATGAAGTTATGGTCTTCCTGATATCTGACTCAATAATTAATGTGTAAAGTTATTGCTTGCATGCATAATCTTCCTCTCTCATGAATATGTGAAGGAGGAAAGATTATTAGTTGTCAAATGCTTCCAGAGCCTCTCTCCACGACAGAATGATAGATCCCAATGCTGTATTTAAAACACAGCTGAACAGATAAAAATAGTGTTTAACTTTTATAGTCATTATGAATCACAGTAATTTATTGAACCCTTCAATCAGCGGAAGAAACAAAAGATTTGGTATGGGTGAATGACTCATTTCTTTTCATGCCGCGTGCACTGATGCTCCAGTAACTGGATATCTAAAGGCTAAATAAGACTGCACAAACGTATTGTAGAAATGAAGCAAACAAAACACATCATAAACGAAAACAAATCACTGGAAAGCAATGAGAAGAAACTCCAACCAGTGGTTGGCTTCTAATTAGCTGTATCTGCAGGGTGTGTCAGAAATAGCTGGGAAGACAACCACGTATTTCACAGTGATTAGGAAAGAAATCCAATTACACTAGGGACAACAAGCCTAAGTAAACAGGCTCAGGTGTTTCTGATCCCAACAGCTTCAAAATGGAATACGTGCATATATTTTGCTCCCTCTTTTTTTCTTTTACCCCCAAATTAAGATGAATTCCTGGAAGGAATTTGGATGCTATATTCACATTAGACAATTTGACAATAACTTCATAATGTATAACAGAGGAAGTCATATATTTACTTTTACAAATGACACTGAAAATGGTTCTGTGCTACCCTGTTTTTGAACTAGAACGAGGAAGTACCATCTGTCCTGGTATATTCATTAAGGTGATAGTTCAAATAAATCCATGGAAATGTACACAGAAATCCAGCTTCAGCATAAACTGAAAAGAGCAATGCAGGATCTGCCATACTGAAAAAAAAAAAAAAAAAAAAAAAGGTAATATTATAGCTAATTTCACGTCCCTTCACTGACCTTGACAAGCTTTGGTAGATTCAGCTTTGCTGCCTCAAACTCCATTTTACAAAGCTTTGTTCCCTTCTGGGCAGACTTCACAGTACAGCAGGGCTCCTTTCAAGGTTGATCCCCATGCAGACACAATACCAATAAAATGTCAGACCCGAAAAAGGCTCATAACATTCATGAATTACAGCCATTCTTGCCTCAAACTGCAGGGAAGCCCATCTACTTCCAGGTGTCAAGAGGCTAACCCTGACAAAAATATTTCCTATTTCACTTCTTGCCTTGTTTAGTTCTAAAAAGATATCTTTCCTGAAGGAAAGACAGCAATAGTCACAAAGATCACTCTCAGCACCTCCGACCAAGGGCAAGAATTTGGAAAAGGTGTGGGCAGTTCTAAATTACCCCTAAAAAATGAAAATATAACCATAAATAAGGATATTATTGTGAACTCTGCTACAAATATGCACTCTTCTCTATGGTTTGAATACACCGATGCTGGCTGTTGAATTGTAAACTCTATTGGTCTCCACTGATGCAGTGAAGACTTTGCACTTCCAAAACTAAGACCATCCTCCCTTAATAACACTGATATATATATACATACACACACACAATTCTGGAAGTGTCTGCATTTTCTTTCAGAAATTTTTCTGTTCTTTTTTTCATCCAAAGTCCTGCTTTAATCATCTGGCAGAAGCTTTCAAAATGTGAATAAAATCAGATAAATAAATATCACGAAAACACACATCCAGGTATTAGGCCTGACCGAATTATTAGAACTGACCAAAACTTTTGTTTGTCAAGTCTTCATGACATAAATTGGGAACCCAAATCTTGCTGAGTAGACAGTGCTGCAAAGAATTCCTGACAGTGTAAACATGAAGGTATCACCAAATGTGTGGTGCAATCTAATTCATCTGAGCTGTTTTGAAGTATTGCATAGCCCCTATGGTAGGCAGTTAAGAAGGCTATTTCGTCCTGCTTTGAGCAGTGAAAGCAGGTATTACTCAGCATTTCAGATTAAACGTTTTGAATGGTCCTTCATGCCGTTTCAAACCACACCCAGCTATGCATTTCTCATTGGGAATAGGAGGTTTCCACAATAAAACGTATAGTTTCTTGAACTCTAGGGCAGCAAAAGTGGCATTATAATTGATAATACAGAACCTAAAAGAATGATTAAAATACCAACTAACAAGAGGCCTGGGAAGGGGATGTTCCCTTTTTCCTCTTGTAGTTCATTATTCACTGTCAGCAGAACAGAACAGTCGTTCCTGAAACAATAAACCTCTTGGGACAAACATCGTCACCTGTTGCCGCATCAGCGGTGACAGAAATGCTGCTGCCAATTCTCAAGTGGCAACCAGAGGCACCAACACGCTACAGATAGTCACTAGGTAATTGAAACCAAGTCTACGATAGTTGGTGACTGCCTAAATACAAACTGCTTTTGGTTTGTTAAGCATATAGACATGAGACAATCATCAGCTTGCCTTTTGCATCCACCTTCACCCAGAGCAGTTTAAAAGGCTCATCATGTGGTCACCACATATTTTATGGCACCTTAACACTAAAGCAGTGTTTCTGAAGAGAGACACTAAGCGGCCATCTGATCTCTCTAAGACTGAAGCAAGAGGTTACCTTGAAGCTATGAAGCTATCTACTATGTATTTCTAATTAAAATTCACAGCATTTTACACAGCTGTGGCAAGCGTAACATTTGTGTATTACCGTTAGATACATGCCTACCTAAAAACACTATTATTTGGAGCTTATTAGAAAGATGAGCAGTTGCTGCTCCTTACATTATATCTATCCAGAAAATCATCCTAGCTTTTTCTTTTTTTAATAATAAAGTAGATGGTACCAAAATAAAAAGTTTTTCTTTTCTTTCCACAGTCTCCTTATTAATAAGTAATTACTTGGTCCTAAGAGACCTGCTGTTGTCTGTGAAGGCAGTAAAGCTAATCTTAACCTATTGTTTGTCTGTTTGGCAATGCCAATCATGTCCACCTGAGATCAGGACGTTCAAGTTCTTGAGCAGTGAAATTCTCGTTATCATTTTTTTTTCTCACAAGACAAATGCTAAAAAAACCCCTCAGCAGTAAGCCCAAATTCCATTTGGTTATAAGGAGAAGCGAAGAAAACAACGACCAATCATTTAACTGACGTACTGGAGTAAAGAACCTCTGTAAAATAAAACAGAACAAGATGGTAGCTCTGGCAGTGGTATCTGTAGATATCTGATAGTGAAGGAAAAGATAATGGATTTCTTTTTTTTTTTTAATTTCACAGTATTTTCCCGCATGGGGTTCAATGTTCTGGTGTACATTATTTAGAGAGTACATTATTGTTTTATTGCTTCACAACTGAATTGTATTAGATACACATATGCAGCAGGAACATTACATGACTTCCATCTGTATCCTAAAGATTTCTACTCTCAGGCCCCATTGCCTTCCAGAGAAGAGCAGACAAAATTTTTAAAAGCTGAGTAAAAGTTGATATGATACATTGCTTATATGACTTTTTTTTTTCTGTTACTGACTATAATGCCTTGTACTGAGAAATCTCTGTCATATTTAGGCAAACTGTGCTATAGAAATATATCATTACTATGGCAATTATTTCTGCCAGGACTTTTTGAAGAAATGTAGACTTAATTATCTCACCCAAGTATTTATTTCAGTGAATGAAGAACTCCCTGAAGGCCTCCTACATGTAAAACCATATAGAAAACATACAGCAGAGCTCAAGGGAATTACCCTCTCTGAAATTTCAGTTTTGCAAAGTTTTATGTGTTAGACAGAAGTATTTGGGATTCTGGCAAAAGATTTTAGGAACCTTAACATGCTCTAGAAAATATACAGAGGGAATTCCCTTTAGCACTAAACAATACCCTACCTAATGACATAAAATAATGTAATGTAAGAGTTGTAATCAGGTCCTTGACTAGCAAATTTAATTGCCTCTGGAAGGAGACTGAAAAAGTTTGCTGAGTCAAGCTGTGCCACAACTTACAAAAAGTGTTTCTATTAGAGTGTAAATGTTCAGACTTTTGAACATGAAATTCACTTTCTGCTTGTGTCTGTGCAAGTAAATCTCACTCCTGTTCAAAGATATTAATTCTTAATATGGCACATAAAAACAAAACCAAAATGTTTTACATTTGAGTATTCCCAACTTTTTAAAAATCACACTCTTTCAATCATCCTCTTTAAAAATGGCTAGATGTTCCATCATTGGATATCTGGGCTACATTAACCTCAAAGAAACTAATTGTTGGGAAGGGTGAAATAGCCTTTTTCTGGTTCATTAATGGTAGCTATCAAATAGTCTCCACTCTGTGAGCAGAGATATTTTCTTTTTAAAGTTTGTAAGCAGACCAAATCATTATCACACTCCGTTATCTAAAGGAATTACAGTTCCACAATCCTTTTAAATGAATCTAAACGAGATGATTGTCACCTTGCTGACTCACTTCAGTCAACATAAAACATTCTGAAAAGTGCAACATTAAGCCATGTGGATAAGACTGAATAAAACTTGAAAATGTCACCGCCTCAAGTTTGTGATAATATGAGTCATTCCCATTGAGAAAAAGTCCCATTTACCACCTCTTAAGAAACACACCTGTATGTGTTATATCCCAATATGTCTGTCAACATGCAGCTCCCTAGCAGCGAGTACTAATTATTAGGGCAGTTAGTGTGAATTATGACTTACATCTAATATAGTCTTAGATTTAATTTAGATACTAGATACCACTGCCTGTATGCTGAGGTTCTGTCTGAGTTGCAGCATCATTCTTAAGTCTAGCTGACCCCAATTTTTTAACAATTCGTAATAACAAAGATGAACTGCAATCTTAGAAATTCACAAGTTAAACATAGAAGCAAGAAAAACTATTGGAAGAGAAGAATTAACTCCAACAGATCACATGTTCTCTTCTACAAAACATTTACTTACTAGGTCATTTGCAATGCCACTCAGTGCCTCTCTTCAGTTACGATTTTTCTTCTTTGGCTTGGTTGCTATTGTCACCAAAGAACTATAAAGGCTTAGGAAATTAGAAATTTATATTTACCCTTCTTTGGATTTACCCTCTACTCACCATTACCTTTTTCTTTTTTTATGTGATAACTACTTCACATGCTTACCAAAAAAAAAAAAAAAAAAAAAAATCACTGTTTATTATTCAATTACTGTTCATCTGTTTCTTTACAAAAACTAAGCAAATAATACATTCTTGACAGTAACATCACTGTGATATCTCCAGTAAAACCAGTCACCCATGAGTAATGAGTGTTAGATGCCAATAATGACATTCAGTGCATTATATATATGAGTCCAAAAGGCTCCTGATTCATTTCAAATATCTATATTAGATGATAATCAATGGTGCAGCATATTCAAATTGCTAACGTGCTGCTAGCAGAGGTCACAGGAAGGTTTCAAGAAACAGCTCTGAATCTGTGATATGAAATTGAGAAAAGCTAAAATGAAATGAAGCGAAGGTTGCTCAGACTAACGACCCAATTCCTTGTATATCAAGATGAGTGAAAAAAGATCAGCATATTTCTTGTTTACAGTAACAGCTTTTAAGTACTACTAAAGCATGTTGAAACTAATAAAACAGAATTAAAAGTCATTTGGGTACAAGCCCAAAATATTTAGTAGAGGTAACATTTTGAATTAGAGGATCCAAAATTTATAACATTTGCATGCCAGCTCAAGTTAATTATCTCTTCATTAATGATAAAACACAGATTAGTAGCCTTTGATTTTTAATACAGTCATGGATTAAGGATAACTAAATGAAATTTACTAATTATAAAAAAAGCTAAAGTGCTAAAGTGGTTTAATCTAACAAGTAAGCAGCAAACAGACTGAAAATATGCCATAATACACAAAAAATATGCCACAATACATAACACATAAAATCATTTAGGTACAATTTCGAGTTTCTACTAATTCCCTTTGCCCTCAAAGTCCACTTGAAAGCTATTATGAAACTTCAAAGGGTAAATGACACTTGATTCCGCTCTGCTGCAACCAGTGCACATTCTGCATCTCAGCATGAACTTCAGTGCAGTAGGAGACCAAGGTCTTACTCCTCAAGCTGCCCAGGAAGACTGATCCACAGGAGATCCAACTTTTTATGTAGGAAGGTAGTATTCAAGACAAATTCATGTGGTAGTGGCTTTCCTAAATAGTCTTTGTGAAGGACATTTCTGATGAAGGTTGGGTAAACCGAATAATCTCTGGGTAGCAGAACATTACTTCCAACCTGAATATCCGTTTATGGCCATTTTGTCCATACATACTCCTCCAAAGGGAGGAGGGTCATTTGCCCAGTGTCTGACAGAATGCTGCTCACACTCACACCAGGCTGGTGCTTGGTCATCCTGGGCAGATGATGTTTGTAGAGGCACAAAATGATGGACTCCATTTGCTTGTAAAAGTAAACTGATGCACATGTGCATTTTTCCGGGAAAGGGTGGGTACATAAGTTCTACTGTACGCACCCTCAGATGCCTCCCACCTACTCCTCAGTGCCTGTGAAATAAACCCTCCACACACACAGCAGACACAAGGATCAATGCCTGGGTTCTGCAGGGGAATATGCAATGGACTTTGATATGCAGTGAATCTTGAAATATCTTCTGCACTACAGTCGCTCATTTATCATTGCAAAGGTCATAGATTCCAGCATGACTAATTCAGAAGGGGAAAAGAAATTAGTACGCTACACCAGACTCAGGCTGCTGGGTTATTCCCACAGCTCTGCAACAGGTAATTATGGATTTGCTACAGAAAAATAAGAGGGTCTCTAGCTTGTAGGTCTTGTGGACAGTAAAGAAGAACAGCTGAAGAAAAATTTCTTAAGGAAGACCTCTTGAAGTAAATCAGTAATAATACATTCTAAATTCTCCACTACATATGTCTTTTTGTCTTCCAAGAAAGGCAAAAACAACTTTCCACTTGCTCACCTCTCTAAAAAAAAAATATACATATATATATATGTATATTTGGGTTTGTATATGGTTACTGTTTTATTTTGATATGAAATAAAATTTAGATTTTTTTTTTTGATTGAAATGGTGTGTGTTGAAAAAAAACTTAAAATAGCAAGTATATACAATTTCTGTGAAAATTTTAGTGCTCTGACATGTTGATGTCAGTTAATCTCCTCCCGCGAAACCTCTGGCAAAAAAATTTAAAACAATTAGTTATTTAGTCAATATAAAGAATGCCATCTACTGGCAATAATAATATTTTACACTGTCCCTAACTGAGTAGATTTGGTAAGGTTGCCACTGTCAAGTACTGCAAATTGTTCTGGAGTCCTTTAAGCAGAGAAAACTCTGTATTTGAAACTAGGTGTTTTTTGTTCTGTTTTGTTTTGTTTTCCAGATTTCTTTTTAATGTATATTCTTAATAGTTTCCTTCTGTTTGGGTACTAGCTTCTATTAGAAGATCATAGGCTGGATTCATGACTTGCTTAAAAATGATTCTTTTGTACATGAGTATGTTCCAACACTTTACATTTCACAATGAAAGGAAAAGCACATATACCATGCAAGTAGTATAAATTCGAAACATGCAGTTCCAAAATTGACCTGCATAAAGAATGCCAAAGATATAGTTAGAAGAGTCATAAGTAAACTGGCAGAGAAAATGGACTCTTAGAGGTATTTATGCTTAGTTCTGCTCTATCTTACAACTTTCCTAAAACATTCATTGAGTGAAATGTTGCCATTTGAAGCAGATATTTAGGCACGAACTGATTTATAAAAGAATAAGTTAAGCAAATGGTAATTATTATACTAAAAACATGAGAAGGAAAGTATATATAACATGCTTTATCAAAAAATAAGAAAAGTATGTTTTCAGATACTTAGTCTTTGAAACCATGCTTATGATCCATGCAAAAACATTACTTAAATAAATTAATATTAAAAATACAAACAATAGTGTTTAGTTTTTCTGCTCTCTTCTGCCTCCCTGTCACGGATTTATCAGATTCAGCAACTACTACTATTTGTACAGCCTCAGTTTCTTAGATCTGGAATTTATCTACCTTTCTGAATATCTCTATTATTGTGAGATAACTGATTTGTTTTCTTTTTCCCAACAATAAGCTTTCTATTTTAGAACTGGAGAGCTGAGATTCCAGTAAATTTCAATTTATGATTTGATCAGTAGTACTTAGCTTTGTGGGTCATGTCTTGCTTTATTGGTTTTCTGAAGTGTGATTTAGATGACGAAGTAAAAAGAACATAGACAAAGACAAATATCAGACTTCGAGTGTGCCATAAAAATAATTTTCCTAACAGAACTGACAAAGCTGTCTGCTGAAAGTATTTTGGGCACTGGACAAATGAAGATGGCAAGGGAAGGGCAGAACATTTGAACCAACAGGCCTATTACTTAGAAAAATTGCAGCAGTTCCTGTAAAAGAAATGCATAAATGATACTCAGGAAACAGAACTGAGATAATGCATTATAGCAATTTCTAGGTTCTCTTTGTTAAACAGTATCTCAAAAACAGATCTATAAATTCTGAGACACGGGTTTTGTACTGGAAGAGGACTTTGTTAGGAATGTCTCACTATTAAGACTGTCTTTCAACCCGATTCTCTTGACTTTGAACTCTAACTGAAATCTGCACTAGTTTTCTCCAAATATAAATCATAGTAAACATCTTCACCCTACAGTTACTTCCCAAAGTTTGATAGTAATATTTATACCTACATGCCACAAAGACTCCACAAAGCAGGAAACTGTTGCTAACTAGACTTTGGCAGAACCTCTCAATGCCTGATAAGTTACCTAGATACTTCCTTAGATCTCACTTTTCCACAGTCTCCTCACTGCCAATTAAAATACTTAGTTTAATCTGTACTTGGTTCTTGTAGTTTACAAACCTCTGTGGAATCATGTAGAAGTACAGAAATGTTTCCACCCATCTGTTGCTATGTGGTGCTTAAGGTACCATTTCTGTTTTCTATTCAAAGCAACGATGCAACTAAGCTTTTTTCCTGTTGA
>VZSV01000013.1:7375448-7388203 GCA_013398735.1 Nothocercus julius | reverse complement strand
GCAGTCCTGAGCCACCTGCTGTAGGTGACCCTGCGTGTGCAGGGGGGTTGGACTGGGTGATCTCTAGAGGTCCCTTCCAACCTTAAGCATTCTGTGATTCTATGAAGTCGACACAATCACAGGAACAAAACACTATAAAAAACACTACCCATAAAAAATATTACTGAATTTTATCCATAAATGTTTGGTAGACCTTCAAAACACCAAAAAGCTGCCAGAGTAGCTTTTTGAAAGAGAATCTCTTTAAAGATGTTTCTATTTTAACTGCAACTCATACCATTTCCTTTTCTTCAGAGCCAAGTTAATTAAAGGTTACATCTTTTTGCTAGTTAGTCTGTTAGCTACTCTTGTCATTTCATTATACATCTCATCTTTGATTTCCATGTGCTTTCAAACCAAACTAGCAAAAGGTAGAAAAGAAAGTGGTCAATTCAAATAGCAAGATCACCTTGATTCATCATTTGTTGAACTCAACCACAATATTCAACAGCCTTTAATTCAACATTTGTTTAATGTGTTAATTTCTTAAGGTTACTACAGTAAGAAAAGTTGGACTTCTGTTTCTGTAGGAAAAGTCTACAGACTTTGAAAATGAGAATCACTATGTAACAAATTACCTTTACAGCATTCTGACTCTTACAAGTACCTGTATCTCTAATATATCAGTTGTTACTTCATGCAAAATTGGCAAACAGCATTCTGTTAGAATTAATATAAAATGCAACAGAAGTGATACTAGCATGCTAGGCTATTCCTGCCTCTGAAGAGAATAAAATTAATTTTTTTACATTCCTTTCATCCTTACAGAAAGAAGACAAAATCTTTTTATTTAATGTGCTTCAAATCTTCTCTCCTAAAATGCAGTTTCTGCTGGGGCAGAATATGGGGCAACTCATTCTGCACCATAAGCATGACATAATTTAAAGATAAAGTTAGCTTCTTAAACATGAAACTGTGAGACAAGTAAGTAAATATTGATAGGCTGGAATCTGGTCAGGTCTCAACCTAGTTAAGAAAAAACATTCCTATGTATCATTACGGTATCATGGGAAGTTGGGCTTCTGATATTATGCACACATTTCCCCAGTAGTGCACGTTTCTTTTTCAAGAGAACAAAATCTGAAAAACAAGGTGTTTGGTATTCATCAAATTCAAATAATTTTGGTCCTTAAAAGTTTTCAGTGTAAAAAAATGTACTCATTTGAATTTTCAGGGCTTTTAAGGTATATTTAATTGAAGACTTTCCAAAAGAAGGTGTACAAAAGGAGGAAACATCACACTAGTCAGCCAACATGCAAATCTATTAAACTTCTATCACACTATCCAAAATCAATTTTGGAAGAGCATTGATTAATTTATTATTGTGGTCTCTTGGAGAGGGCACAAAGCAGGAAACCACCTAAGAGTAGGCAAGGGTTCTTTGACAAGGTGGCTGGGAGACTCTTTTCTTTCTTCCCTCTTTTCCTATGGGCTATGTAGACACCTCATCAAGCGTTGTGCAGAAAGGAGGTCAATCCTTATTGCTATAACAGCAGTATTTGTTAGCTGTCTCTTCACTAGTCAATTAAACATGATCAGGACCATTCCCTGGCACTGAGACCAACTGGCAAGGAACAACTGGCACCAGCAAGTGCTCTTACATGAAGATGGCACCATCCAAAGAGGCTACTGGGAGCAGTCATTAGCCTACACTAACTCCTGAACTATAAACAGGAGTTGTGTGGAAAGCATACTAGTTGGCACATAGCAAAAGAGGGCCAGTGACTCACCTAGCTATTTGACAGTACAAACAAGGGGGAGCTTGGGAATGATCCCTACTTATGTAGATGTAGCTCCTCTGGCAGCTCGATACACTCCATAGACTACAAAAGGGTATCCGGAAAAAGTACTTGTATCTTGATATCAGCAGAAGACTTTTTTTTATTCCAGTCCATGGATTTCTTTTTATTTGCAGTGTAGTAAAGTGTTATAGTGTGGGGTAAATAATATCATAAATTGGTGAGGTTCATAGAGCCCAAGCAAGGCATCCAAAGGTCAGCCATCTGAGTTGATAGCCACTCTCACAAGGACAGCAGAGAATAGCACGGGCCTCCAGAGGAAGATTCATCTTATGGAAACAGAGATATAAAACAAGTTGTAAGAACTGCCCTCTGGAGGAACTATCATTCCACTGAAAAAAAAAGGCTAAAACATCTCAAATTTAGATGTCTAGCCAAAACAAGAGAGATGAATCTTACCTACAGCATTCTACTGCATTTAAAAGAGCTAATATATATGTTAGCTATAATAACAACAATAATAGTTAACGTGATGAATGACTTATGGAAACAGCAGGACAGGTAAGCAAAATGCCCTGTTGTGTGTACTACAGCCAAGTCCTTATTTTCAGATATGAAGTGATACATGCTGTAATATTTCTGTATACATAATCTATTGCAAAGATAAAATGAGTAAAAGTTTTGAACAATATAAGCCTTCATCCTTAGCCTTCATCCAGCCTAAGTATTTTTGCTGCAATACACAACTCTATCATACATTCATTCCAGTCAACAAACTATGACATCTAATCAGTTTTCATAGGTACACATGTATGCACACATAACTCACATCCCTCTTTTTTTTTCCTGCAGAGTTTCTTTTGGCATGTCTCATATTACTCTGATCAAAATACAAATAATGGATATGGCAGAGTTATCAGAGAGCTGGTGCTTAAGGGTACTTCCAATTTGAATAGCTACTGTGTTTACAAAAATTTAAAATGAAAGTGCATCAATCTTGTGTTGTATGTATTGCATTAACATACAATTCCCATTGCTTATTTCAAAGAATAGTTTGTCTACGGTGTGAAACATTTCCCTATCTCTGAAAGTACGCAAGACTGATAAATCCTGACTTCAATAGGATCATACCCTGAAGTGCTTTGTTTTTATTGGATAGCTCTTCTCTCCCTGGAATGAATAGCTTGTGTTCTAGTTGTTTACAAATGACTTTGGTATATTCAACCAGAATGTATGGTTTTTGAAAATCATTTTTTTGTGAGACATCCTTTTGCTGAAACCAAAGAAACTTTACTGCAGACCTCTGGCTATCAGTATTTACTGCTTAAGTGTATGCAGTTTTCCCATCTAGCATTCACAACAACGTATTACCTTTCTAGAGCACATACCATCCATCAAACATGTTGATGCACTGCAGGACTATATTCAGCTCACTACCCAATCAAATGGAAGAGACAGACGAGACAAAAGATTCAAAAGAAGTCTAGCACAAATGAGTGTCAGTCCATTCTTTGATTAGGTAATGGCAATTATGATAATTACAGCAATTCACTACAGGGAAATGTTCCAAAATTGCCAGCCTGATGCCAAGAGTAGCGCTTGCAGTATCCACTTATGTAAAGCTTTGCCTGAACTTTCTGAATACTAACAATGTTCTTTCAATTGTAAACAGTATAAGTTGGCCTGATAACTTATGACTGTGATCTAATACATCTTATTAATATATGTTTTTTTTTTTTCTAAGATATACTCATCATTTAGTGATATATTACTCACTGGACTTTAAAGGAAATGAGCACAATTAAAAGTTAACCCAAACTTTCACACAATACCATGGAAAAACTATTATTTATCACATACTCTCTTACAGTGATTCCAGTGCTGGCTTTTCTACTACCTTGACAAAAGGTAAGAGTATTATGTGGGGTTTTGTTTTGTTTTGTTTTGTTTTCAATTTTCCTTCTATAGTATGCACTACAGTTCCCTACTCTGCTTAACCAAGCCAAGCTCAAACAAGTTGAGAAACTAAGCTAGCCTGACTGAAAATATCAGCTGTGTGAAAAGATGCACTAACAGTTACTGAAAAATGATGTTCAGGAAACAACATTCCACCAACCCAAAATGGGAAGGTACAGGTTAAGAACAACCAAACGAGCCTGTAATATAGAAGAGAATACACAGAGAAAATAGTTAGCTATCAGAGAAGAAGTAATCCTGGCTTTCAAATTCTTTACAAGTTGCTTTTCACAAATGAAAGAGGTCTTTTCTTTTTTCTCTGTCAATATCAGAGAGAAGGCAAAAGCTGAGTTGAATGATATGAAAACAGAGGAAACGCAAGATATGCAGAATGAAAGTAAGAAGAACTATATCACATACACTAGGTTAAAATTTTTGAAATAGAATGGTTGGTGCTAATCTGTGCATGGCTCACTAATTTTGCTCTTTTTTCTTGATAGGTGCAGCTACATGCTATGATTTAATGACCATTAATATGTTGAAGACTCTGACACACAACAAAGCCAACTGATTGCAGTTCAAATATTGCAGTTGTAGTTGATCTGTGTTCATCTTAGCAGTTCTAGCTCCTGTATGGAATTGTTCCTCTGCTGTTAAGTACATAAACTTTTCAAACGGCATGGTGTGACGGATATGCTCCTTCCCCAGCTCAACCTGACTGCTCATACGTAGCCCTATTCAGGTGTTAACTACCACATCATCTGATCCTGGTGGTTGCCTCCCTGATTTCTTCCCCCACTCAGACATTAGCCATCAATAACAGTCATGATGGCTGCATCCTGATGGGGAGATAAGGCTAAGGGTGCATACACCAGCCAACAGTCATTTCTGAATTGAAAGAATGACTATAAATTAATCATCTTATCCCATAAATAGGGGGACAGCCCGAGAGCCCTTTGAGCTCTCCTTGCATCGCAGCGGGCTGCACGCCAGGATCTCCCGTTGAGCAGGGACGCCTCTCAAGGATACCCCTCGAGGTTAAGAGATCCTTGCCACTACAGATTCGTGGTAAGTGACTATAGCGCACTCTCCTTCTCAACTTGCAAGCTTTACTTTGTAACTGTGCACAAATCCCTTAGACATGAACCATTGACTCGGTCTGGGACTAAGGTTGGATCCAACTGCACACAGACTCCTCTCAGAAGAAGTTTGGAAAGCAAGGGGGTCCAAACTGAACCTCGTGACCCAACAGGAGGGTGTCTTTGATAATTCTGTGTGTATCTTGAACCTCCATGCAGTAAATAGTAAGTGACCTTGCCATAGAATCTCGTGAAATCATTGTCATTATCAATAAAACCTATTACTACTTCTTTCGCATGAGTGAAGTGCATTGTGTCACTCACCCCCACCACCACTCCTTCCATGACACATGGAAATGTACTTAGAAATACATCCTTCCACAGAATTGCAAGTACATAATAATTTCTAAACAATTATATCACAACCACCTCAAAACTGCACAAGAAATCAAAGCTGATTGACTGCAAGGTTCGTTATACAAGCTCTGTTTTAGAACCATGGAATCATGTATGTTGGAAGAGCCCCTGAGGTCATCCAGCCCATCCTCCTACTCAGAGCATTCCTCTTTGGTTGCTCAGGGTTGTGACTAGCTGAGTTTTGAATATCTCCACAGACTGAGATTTCACAACCTCTTTTAATGCCTGTTCCAGTTTTGACTACCCGTATGGTGGGAAAAAAAAAAAATCCTTATACTGAGTTGAAATTTTCCATGGTGGGTTCATCACGTCTCATCCTTCCCTGGTGCACATCTGAGATGAGTCTGACTCCCTTTTTACTACACTGTCCTATTGCAGTGAGCAACGAAGTTTCCTCTTAGCCTTCCCTTTTGAAAGCTGAACCAACCCATTTCTCTCAGCCTCTTCTTATGTGCTCCAGCCCGCTAAATGGTCCTGGTAGCCCTCCACTGCATTCATTCCAGTAGAATATCCTTCTTGTATGGGGGAGCCCAAAACTGGGCACAAGGCTCCAAATATGGTCCCACAAGTGGTAACTAAAGGGGAAGAATCACTTCCCTTAATCTCCTGGCAATAGTCTGGCTAATACAACGTAATACATTGCTGGCTTTCTTTGCTGCATTGGCACACTGGTAACTCTTATTCAATTTGCTGTTGATCAGGACCCTTAGGTCTTTTGGTGCAAAGCTGCTTTCTATCCATTTGGCTCCTGGATGTCATTATTCTATTCCAGATGTTCAATTTTGCATTCACCACTGTTGAACTTCATGTGGCTCCTGTCAACCCATTTTTTCAAAGCTATCTAGATCCTTCTGAATAGCAATCCTGCCTTACAGTGTATCAACTTTATCAGCCCACTTTCTTATCATCAACAAACTTGCCAAGAGTGCACTCCATTCTGTTATCCAGGTTGTTAATTAAGATTTTGAACAACAGTGGTTCCATATCAATCTCTGAGAGACACCGTTAGTAACCAGATGCCAGATAGACTTTGTTCTGATGACCACCACCCTTTGAGCCTGATGGTCGAACCAATTTTACACCCACTTTATTGTCCAGCTATCCAGTTCATATCTTACCAATATGACTGCCAAGGTATTATGGAAGACTGTATCACAGACCATGCTAAATCAAGATATACAATATTCACTTATCTTCTTCTATGCACACACATGGTCATCTCATCAGAGAAGGAATCGCACTAGTCAAGTACAATCTGCCCTCCGTAAATCTCCATGTTGTCTTTTTACAGTCAACTTCTTATCCCCTATCCGGCTGGAAATAGCTTAAAGCAGGATTCACCTGCTTCACCATTCAAGGTTGCTTCACCACCTTGCCAGAAACAGAGACTAAAGTGACTAGCTTGTCCCCTGGATCCTCCCTTTTGTACTTCTTGAAGATGAGAATGATACATGCATTTTTCCAGTCATCAAAAACTTACCCCAATCAAAATGATCTTTCAAAGATGATAGAAAATATAGAAAATATCCTCACGATGTCATCAGCCAGCTCCCTCAGCACCCTTGAATGCCCCCCCTCTGGTCCTGCGGACTTATGAATGTCCAACTGGCACAGTTCCCTAACTGTGTCTTCTCTATAGTGGGTAGTGCTTCTTGCCACTATAGTGGCACATATTCTTATGCTGTTTTCAAGCTTTGGAGAGATTGTCCTTGATAGATTACAAGCTGTCCTGAGTCTTTCTGACTTCCACAATAGCTTCTCATAGTATTCTGCCAAGTACCATCCTTAACAACCCAAAATTTGTTCTTATGTAGTTGAGAGTTGCAGTTTTGCTATTCATCTCGCTCGCTTCTCTTTAACAACTTTAAATTCCACAGTCTCATGGTTACTGCTGCCAAAGCTGCCATCAGCCTTCCCATCCCTGCTTCCCTGTTGATGAGCAACAGCTCTAGCACAGCATGTCCCCATATCTAGCTACATGTGTCAATAAATTGTCTTCCTCTCATGCCAGAAGTCTCCTGGATCATTTGCAGCTAGCCCTACTGCTCTTCCAGCAGGTATCAGGGTGACTGAAATTCCCCAGGAGTAGCAGAGCCTGCAGTCTTGAGGCTTCCCTCAGCGGTTTAACTTTGTCTGCTTTCTTTCTTGTCCAGGTGTTTTGTAGCAGGTCCCTACCACAACTGCATCTGTGTTAGTCTGCTATCTGATCCTTACTGATAATAAATAATAAATATAGATATATAATATATAAAACTAATTGTCTGCATCTTGCATAGTGATGTAAACACCAGAATTTCTTTTGTCCTACATCATCTTTCTCACTGACAAGAATAAATTGAAAGTTACTTGAATCAAAAAGTACTATATTAGAAAAGACCATGTCAAGTTATTTTTGGTATGAAGAGGCATCCATGGTTGTTATTCCATCAGCCAAAATTGCGGCAACTTAAAGATTCTCTTGACGTAAATGTTGTACTAGTGCTTTTATCTCTCACCTCTAATTCCTAAGTCCCATTCTAAAACAGACACATTACTATTCTGCTGTTCCTACCTTTTCTCAAACTTCCCACTCTAAAAAACAATGGGAAACTTCAGAACATTCACAAATTCTATTACAGAAATTTTGGTGAACCACTTCACTTATGCAATTATCATCCACCTCTCAGAAACAGACAACTTCCAAAACACCCTGCTTCTACCAGAACAGATAAAAAAAGCACTTATGCAGAAACAAAGTACTTCCTGAATCATATTTCTTGCTGAGCTACAAGCACTGTAAGTACAGGTATATTGCGGAAAAGAAATGTTCTCCTAAGTTAAAATCCTCCCCAGATTCCCCTGACCTTACTTGCTCTCTCCCTCAGAATACAAAGGTAACAGGGAATAGACACCAGTACTGTTGGTGAGTCACTGACAAAGAAACTGTATTCTCTAGAGAATTATTGCACTATTTAGCTACTGAATACTTTTTGGTACAAAAGCATATATATATATATACATATATATATATATATTTTTTTTTAATTTGGATAGAAAAAAAAAAGTAACAGTCTCAGCAGATCTAAGCTGGCTTTCCTAACCAAAGTCTTCTTTAGGATCCTGCTTCAATTAACAGAGAAAGAGGGGTTCGTACCAGGTCTGAATAAGAAAAGCAGTTAGTAATCTCTGATCTAAACTATCTGCAGAAAAAAAAAATCTTTCTTCTTAAGAAAAAAGATCCTACTTTGGGGTGATGCAACTGTTCCTCCATTTTTTTGTTGTAGACTTGAACAAACTTTGGAGCATCATTCCAGAGTATAAGAGGTAAAACAATTACCAAAGTACGTAATTCTTTCATGAAATCTCACTTGGCATTAAAGTACTAGTATTCTCTCATAGTAAATTACCATTTTTTTAAGAATGTCTCTCTGCTTGAGGGACACACACCTATAACCGAGCTCAGTTTCAAAGCAGATGAGGGTGAAAGTTAGAGACGTTCGCTGTGGAGCATGACCTGCATTTATGTTCTGCTCTTGTTACACCAGCTAATAATGTTACTTGCTGCCAGATTGTCTACTGTAGTGCTTTAATTGACACCTCCTTTAGAATGCAGGGGTCATGCAAAATGAATGAAAACAGCAGGTCAGATTCAGAGATGATGTATATTAGTGTAATTTACAATTCAACTAAACAGTGTTATTTGCATAATAAGAGGTTGCAATAAAGAGCTGGTAGCAGGGATAGTAGGCTAGACTTTACCGTAGGACTGTTTACAATTGCCTACTCTAACACCATGCTGTATGGTGTTTATATATACCTATATAAATGTGTACTGAATTATTAAAATGGGAACTTCTGCCACCATCTTGCCTTACTAAATCAATAAGCAATAGGCTTTAAAAGCAATGTTTGCCTACAGGTTCCTAACACTTTTTTTTTTTTTTTTTTTTTTTTGATATTTATTTTTGGCATTATTGTTCTAGAGAAGAACCCCAGAGTTCTTCACTGACAACTGCACATAGAATAAAAACAACTGCAATTCTGAGGACATAAAATCACAGTAAATTAGATTCCCTTGGTAAAGACAGAGAATGAGTTCTCATGATGTGGCACATTGCACCAGCAGTTCTTATGTCCTTTTGTAAGGCCTTCTGCAGAGATTTACGTCCCAAAGAGATGATCAGGCTATATTACTGTAGTACAGTTTGTACAGATTCAAAAACTTGAAAATCTACTGAATTACATCCTCCACAGGTTCATATGAATCTATGCTATGCTGAAAATCCCACCCAGAATTTTTTTGCAAGCTGAATGCTTTTTTGTCATTTTTTGATCAGCCATGTAAAACTTAAAAAGGACAGAAGAGAACTGCATAGCTACAGCTGCTTTTAGGCACATATTTAGCACAGATCTTTATATCTAGATTCTATCTTGTTGGTACACAGACATGATTTATACCATGTGGGTTTCTCTTTCCTTCTGCATTAAAGCACTATGTTGTATCAACTGGAATTTACAGGATTTCTTTCTATCATCCAAGGCTTTTATGAGCTATTTCCCAGACCTGCATAAAATTCATATGATATAACAGAACAGTCAAGAAACCCTGGAAGGATTAGGGTTTTGCAACAGCTACTGCACAGCAGCACTGATCTTTGCATCTGACACTGACCTAAGTTTTGCCACTCATGCCAAAGTTTTGCTTCCAGGTCTCCAGGAGATGGTCTTCTGCTGACTAGGACTAAGCTTAGTGGAATTCCAGCACCGAACACGAGTGATTAATTTACTGTCTCCGTTCACCACAAGGACTCCTCAATAATTCATTGAGCACTGTTGCTTTCCCATTAAGTCTGTCAATATCTGATTATTTTAAACAGAGAACAAATACTACTTGCACTTTTTTTTTCCCTGTAAAGTAACCATGGTCAATAAACTCTCAAAAATGCCAAAGCACATTATAAGCTCATCAATTTAATCTTTTGAAAATGACACTTAGGAAGAGTTTGAAAAAATAACAAAAATATTTCCCAGTACAGAATCAAAACACTTAAACACTTGAGACATCCAATTCTAGAATATAAGCTTAAGGGAGAAGCTTAAGGGAGATTCTCACAGATAAAGAGAGTCTCATTCTTCCATCTGAAAAATAAATAAAAATGATTTTAGAAAGGAGATTGAAATGATGGAAGAGACTACCAATAAAATACTTTGTCATATATCTGTCTTTGGATTACTGCCATTGGATGGTTGCCTTCACTCAGGGTAAGTGATGAAAACAAGATTATTTTAAAAAGTTCTCCACCTAAAAGGACCTCTTCTCAACAACTACTTTTTTATTTTCAATTCTCTCCTTCAAGGCTTTTTAACTGCAATTATTTGACATGTGCTTTTCTCCGTAAAAGGAAACTCAAGTGAGTGCTGGGCATTATAAAGATAGGAACATGGTTTGTCTTGTCCCATAATCCTGATAACAATAACCTCTCTCTTTACTTAACCTTAAGGAGTTTTTGCTGTGTCTTCTCTTTTGTTTCTGAAAATAGTCCTGTTGTACAACTTTAAAAGAGGCAGACTTGATTAGGAGATGTATTACATCAATCCTGAGATATATCAAGTTAAAAAAAAAAAAAAAAAAAAAGGCACTATCAGGAATAAAACTATGGAAGGTATTAGTCAGTTTGTGTGACCAAGGCCAGCTAGAACCTCTCCTACTTCTCAACATCTTTCTGTACAGATTGAGAAAATATGATCTAGTATGTTACAGCTAGTGACTACCCAGGTACTTCTTGTTTTCCAAAACTTGTTTTTAATTCTCTAAAGTGTTTAATACAACTTTGATGTATCCCTGATACATTTAAACACCTTACTTAAAAGACTTTCTTTTTCCGTCCTCTTTTTTTTTTTTCTCTCGTTGAGGTCATGTGAATCCTTACAGTTAATGGATTCCAGAATTGTTCAAAACATGGATGTTTAAACTGTCAAAATTCTCTTACTTTGTGGGGCAGATGCCTTCTCTACTCCTGCTCATGTAAGAACAAAATGTGCATTATATATGACTAATAAAATTTGGGAACATTTAGTTGAAAAATCTAGTACCTTTTATTAAAATTTTATACAAAAAGCATATTGGGCTACTGAATCATGCAGCTGGTGTTTGATTAAAAAAAAAAAAAAAAAAAGTATGACTAAGGGAACTTTCTCTTTCAAATCCTGTTCCTGTCATCATTATCCATAAAAATAAAATATCAAGTATAAAATAAGCACCTACACAAAATGAAGTGCAGTACTATTAAAGGGGCAAGATTTTGGCCCCCGAGATTGACTGACAGTTTCTGGAAAGTAGCATTTTGCTCTGATTTTTGTGGTAAAATGATAACATTCCATACCAATGAAGCAAGGGAATAATGCTTAATGTAAAACAAACAAACAAAAAAGAATATCTCTAAGACAAAAAATACAAAACCTCTGTGTAGGATTTAGAGGATTTGTGGGCTTTATTTTGCTTTTGTAACTCTCTGTAATTATTACTGAAGATTCTAAAGAGTGAAGCAGAATCATGGAAAGTCTTATAGTCCTTCCATACAAATCAGAAAGTTTTGGGGAATGCATAAAACATTAAAAATAACCAGCCAAGACTTTGAAGGAATATTTCTTCAGTGCTTCTTAAACCAGTGTGGAATTTTCTTTGTCTATTGTGGATTTAGATTTAGATCTACCTTTTCCATTTTTCTTTTTCCAAAACAAATTTATTCATAGAACTATAGCAAGATACCACATTCCAAAAGGAAAATATTTATTTTAAAATGGCAGCTTTTGCGGGATGTTTTTTTAAGGGTGGAAGACGGAATTCCTTGTTCTTTCTTTCTAGTACTTGCCAACCATATTCTGTCCTAAATACAGATCTATGCCATTTGCAGTCCTTGTATACCTCGGTGATCTCCTCTTGTCTGGAAGTCAAAGGAAGTTGTCAAAGTTCGACAAAAGCTGCTATCAACCAAACCTTTGATTCTAATAGATACTGTTTATATTCAAAAATTTTGCCCATCAAAACATTAATCAGGGCAATTTATTTGGAAGGGATTTATGTCACTGCTCATGTCTCCTCAAGACAACACTGATAACATTAATTCTCTCTCTGTTTTTTTTTTTTTAGAACACCAACAGGGTGAAATTACTGCTATTAATATACAGAGCTTTAAACTCACTGTTCCCACATTATACTTAATAAAATTGCTCAAAAATTAAAATATAAACCGAACAACACGTTCCATAATTTAAGATTGTATTTTTTGTTCAAATTCATAGAATCATAGAATGCTTAGGGGTGGAAGGCACCTCTAGAGACCATCTAGTGCAGCCCCCCTGCTCCAGCAGGGACACCCAGGGCACGGGGCACAGGGCGGCAGCCAGGCGGGTTGGGAAGGTCTCCAGAGAAGGAGCCTGCACAGCCTCTCTGGGCAGCCTGTGCCAGGGCTCTGTCACCCTCACTGGAAAGACATTTTTCCGATTGGTGCTTCAGTTTGTGGCCGTTTCCTCTAGTCCTATCAGC
>VZSV01000013.1:7327975-7375436 GCA_013398735.1 Nothocercus julius | reverse complement strand
ATAGACACTGCTCAGGTCTCTTCTCAGCCTTCTCTTCTCCAGGCTGAACAGGCCCAGCTCTCTCAGCCTTATTAAGCTTGATTATGACATTCCTTATTTTTTCTCTCTCACTTAACTCTCAGGGATTGTGGTGCAATTTTTTTGTTCCCACCATACTCAAGAAAATTGTTCAAAATTTAATACAGTAACATGTTCCACAATTAAGACTGTATTTTCTCTCAAATTCAATTTATTTTTAAGACTTTCATTCTGCTTTTCTCTCTCATTTGACTCTCATGGCTTGTAGCATATTTTTTTTAATATGAACAATGTACCTGTGCTTAGGCTCTATTATGCACACCACAGAACAGACTCCAAAGGCTCCATAGTCATAAATCCTAGTGATGTAGATGAGAACAGAACCATTCAGCATCCAGTGGGATCAGGGCTAGAGTAAGCCAGTTTTCAAAAAAATATTAATTAGCAGTGGCAAAAAACCCTGCCAACACTCCTTTATTTCAATTATAATTCTTCTTGCAATTATAAACAATTAAAATGCAGTGATTTCCCTACAGATGCCCATGTTTCACTTAGCTTGTAACCACAAATACCTTTGAGAATATTTAGATCAATTCTCATTTTGAGAATATTTAGATTATATCAAGAGATATAATTCACTGAAAAATGGTAAGCTGATTTAACAAGGCAAGAGCAAGAATCCCTTAATACATGGTTCTTTTAAGATACAGTTAATGCTACATTAGCTAACTTATGAGTTGCTACACATTTATAGGGGAAGAAAAATATAATTATCACAGCGTTAACTTTGGTGAAAAGCCTAAAATTTCTGACTATGGTAGATAGCACTAGAGAAAGAAGAAATTGCAAATGAAATGACATTTAGGGTCAAATGCAGTAATTTAAGAGCAGCTTCAGATCTTTCCCAGAAAATACTGAAGTAGGCAAAATTCTTAACAACTTCAGTTATCCAATTCTAATGAAATCCTGTGTCATATTTACCTTTCTCTCTTCTCTTTTTGTGAAAAAAAAAACACATTTTACATGGTGACAGACCAAAATTATCGGGTCCTTTTCTTTCAGAGGAATGTTCCCTTTGCTTCCAGTTTATGCATTTCAATTGTATGCATGAGTTTGTATACATTTTAGTCAAAGCTTTTGAATCCCAAAGAAAATGTTATCAAGTGAAAAGACAGTGGCTCACTAGAAAACCACTCTGAAAAACAACTGCCTTTTATAAGTTACCTCTGCAGTCAGCAGGCCAGGTTCTCGGGCAGTGTATATCTGAATAGCACCATTACTGTGTTGCAACAACAGTTTACACAGACATTTTACATCTGATTTACATCTCATCTGTCAAAGAATTGAAATCTTCCTATCTCAAAGACTGAAATATTTTAAATAGATCTTTGGCAAAGACTTAGTGTCAGCAGTGCTCTTCAGTTTCCTTACAAGGCCCCAAACAAACATTGAGATACATGAAATAAAATATGATGCAGCAGATGACAGGAAAGATAGGTACTTTCTGTGTTCTTGTCCTCCCTTCTAATAACTCTCAATTTATGGTTGAGTGAGTCATACACAGTGAGCCAAAAAAGTTTGCATGTTTGAGAACTAGTGACATGGGCCATCTTTAAAAATTCAGTTAAGTGTGTTTTCAGAGGAGGGAAATTCTTCCAGGAATGTACTTACCCCTTCCAGAGCAAAGTAAGTTAGAATTTCCTTGGCATTTCTTAGCACTTTCCTCAACTGACAAAGGACAGGAACGTGGATGTTCGCACTTCTTCCCGGTCCATCCTTCTTTACAGTCACACCTTCCGCAATTACATTGCCCATGACCTTTACAATGAATACAATTAAAGATTGGCCATCAAACTGCTGATAGGTATTAAAACCTCATGATAATATGAACTTTATCTAATTTATGGTTTCATTAAATTGTTAGATTGACAAAATAATATAATCAACTCTATCTATTTTCTGCCTCACTATGACTAACACTCCATTTGAGCCATATTTCCAAGAAAACCAGAGATTCGGCAAAAGTATGTCTTACCACTAACACAAATATTTATCGTACGAGCTCAGAAAGTTTTATGTTCCCTTACAAGCTTCCCATAGTCTTTCATCGGACACTGGACCCCCAAAGCATTGCTCTGCTGTGCAGCTGCCCACCACATTTCCTCTTGAAAACCAAAGCAGGGCGTAATTTGTAGCTCTCTCTAGTTGCATTTGTGTTTTACTACTGGCTTACAATATATGACTAAAACACATGCACGTAATTCACAAGGAGAAAATGGGAGGAAGCAAGCATTATAGAAATCATCAGAGTAGTTCTTGGACTACCCACCTCATTTAGTGCATGAGAATGACTGTTCTTTACAATGTTTTCAAGGAAAACACTGGTGTTTTCCTTGAAAAGTGTTAAAGGTCTCCTCCCCTGTCCCTTGATCTCATGTGTACCTGCTGACAGGTTGAGAACAGGACATATTTTTTCTGCCCACATAGATACCTCTGAGAAGATGATGTTCTTTTATATAATATCTCATTTGCTAGAGCCACAGAAAATGATCTAATGAGCTCATTTGAGCAAATGAGCTAATGAGACAAAAACACTTGTCCTTAGTATGTGAAGGAATTTCCCTATAGAAGTCCTTTTTTTTTTTTTCTTTCTGTGTCAAGGCATTCAAGTTGTTCTCTTTAAAGCAAGAGAAGTCTTTTAATACTGTGAACTGAACATTTCTGGAAGCAAATCATTCATTTAGATACTGAACAGTACTTCAGTTCTTAAAAGAAGGCATCCAGTCACCAGTATGTGGTACTGCAAATTGACTGTCGCCCTTAAGCCATTTGAAGCTTCAAGAGGGAGCTGCCACTGTGTGATATTAAGTCCTCACAGCAGGGTTGCCAATTCTTATTGCTTGAAGTTTATGAAATAATCATAGCATTTTATTCAATTACAGTAAAATTCTGATCTGTAAACATATTTTCCCACCATTTCAATACAATAATTTGGGCAATATGGTTTTCTGCCTTTACCTATCAGGCAGGCAGAACAAGAAAGGAAAACTTTTACAACATTTCAGTTTGATGTAGCTCTAAACAGAGTTGTGTGATTTTCCCTGATTTGAATCATCCCTTCTGGATTCATCCTAAAATTAATTTACAAATAATAGTCAAAATCTGGAAAAGATAAGGATGTTTTGCAGATATACTTATAAACCTGCATACGCTTTACAGGTTAAGTATGTTTATTTCACAGAGAGCAGTAAACAGGCTGTCCAACTAACATTTGCCAGTCCTTGATTTGATTCCAAGTTCTGTCCATCTACCACAATAAACAGAGACAAACACGGATGCACCTTGCCTATTTTAGAACAGGACTAATCCACAACGCTATAGGACATTTCTCACACTGGTCCAGGTAAAAATGTGGAGAGCTTTGCACAACCTGTTACAGAAATATAAACTTGGATGAATAACTAAGGTTAAATTGGGCTTTTGTTCTGACTGTCATGGGGGAGGGAAAAGAATAAGAAGAGGTATCCGACTTTGGTGATTAGACAAAGTAGCTAAGCTTAAACCTCAGTTTCAGTTACACGAAACAACCATACGAGTACCGCCTTCAGGATCTGTACTAAAGGAGCAGCTTTTCCTGCGTAATAAAGAACACTAACACGGTCCCAATTCAGTGCCAAATGTCAATATCTTTCCCCTCTCCCTTGGCCCTCCACACTTGCAATTGTTTACAGTGTTCTCTGCTTTCTTAAAACTAGCAGCAGTGGCAATAACATCTGGGAAAGAGGCAGTTCCAGACCCATTTCAGTGATGCAAGATCAGATCTGGGCGTCACAAGTTTACTCTAATCTAACCAGATATAAAACCCTTGCCTTCACCCTTAATTGTAGAACACATTTACCACATTATTTTTTTAGGTGTGTCTTCCTTAACTAATGCTGATGCTTTGATCAGTCCCAGAGTGCTAAAAACATCTTCGGCAATACAGTAAATGTCAGCATCCCAAATTCCTCCTGCTGCTCTCATGACTGCAGTTCTGTACTCTGCTAGTATAATAATCAATGCAGCTCTGTAACATTTGGAGGTGGTCCAAAAGGGAACAAGAAAATGAGTCAGTAAAGATTATTTTTTCTTTTTCATTTTGATTAGCTGTTGATTCATCATCATTTTTCAAACAAATAAAGATGAAAAACCTGACACATCTACATCCGGTAAAGAACAAGGGATGAAGAATTGTATGTATCAACGTTTGTTTCATCTTTTCTCCCTATTCCAGGCATCTCCTATGACCTTTCTATGTGGGATCAACCATACTAGTAAGAGGAGGAGAATATACAACTTGTCGGAAATTTTTCATTATTTCTTGACAGGGCTGCATTCTTTCTATTATTAATTAGGTTAGAACAAATTTTTGCAGGAGATTGTAATGTTCGGGTTGACAGCCTGCAATCTATCAAATCCTTTTGAAATCACCTTCACTTGTTTTTGTAGAGTTCGTGTGTGCACAAATTGCATGCTGCGTATTGATCAAAGTCCTCCTCTCATGCCCTGTAAAACTATAAAAAAGGTTTTACTATAAAAAATTGTAGTCAAAACCTTCCTAAGAATCTCAACTGTTAGCAGATCTGTTAGCAGATAGATATGTGGAGCATCATTCAAACATCCTGCGGTCCTTGGACGGACCATAACTAACTTGAATATAGTGCACTGAAGTAGGAGCAGAAGAAAAAAGTAAGGTGCAAGTGCCTAAGGTATACAATAAGTGATGTTTAACTGACTACATATTCCCATCTTTGACCTACTGATGCTCCACTTATTCTTAGATCAATCAGTATTCTCACAGTCTTTCATTAATGTTAATACAGACTTCCTTCAATTTCTTCCTGTTGCTTCTCTCTCTGCCATATAGTATGAAATAACAAATACAATATGAGATAAGAATTTTTCAAATTAAAATATGTCCCAGGTGGGATAGATACATTTCAGACTTCCAACCACTCTTCAATTTATGTAAGTCTACACAAAACACAGCAATACTGGAAATGAACCGGGCACCTAGCAATAGTTCATTTTTAAAGATCTATCCATCCATCCCACAAAAGCTATCTGAACACATTCCTGGGCAAAGCACTCCAGGTGACCCTCCCTATCAAGGGGAGACCTCTCCAGAGATGGCTTCCGAACTTAACCTTTCTGTGATTCTTTGTTCCATAAAAACAGGTAAGGCATGATACCATTTTAAGCTTGGGAAAATAAGAACTGGAGTACTAAGGAAGAGTAAGATCAGGTTCGCTGGATGTTTTTGTTACAAAACTGTACAGAGGTTCCTTCTATAGATACTGCTTACCTGAACAGAAGTCGTCAGAGTATCTATCATAAACTGCTTTGCAGTTTCTTTCATCACACTCACAAGTATCTCCATGAATATCTCCCCAGTCACCAGTGGGGTCCACATCATGACATGTGCATTCACCACACACACATGTGCCTACCAAAGAGAGGACAAAAGAGGCAGAGACAGAAGATTAACGGAGCAATTTTACTAATAATTACAGGAATTTACACTTGAGATTATTCTGCTCACACAGAAGTGCAGTATCAAAGCTGAAAATGTTAACCATAAATATATGTTCTTCTACAATTTAAAACATTTTATGATTATTTAATTGCAATACTTTTCACAAGAGACCTTCCTATTTCTTTTTGCTGGTGAGCCCTATTAGGAGTCAACAGGAAAAATGTAGTGCACATAACAATCATGCATCTTCAGCATCAAAGATAATTTGGGCTGACACTAGTGACAATAAAAATCAATCCTTTTTAAACGGCTTGGCCACAGCGGATAATTAATGATTGCCAAAGCATAAACATTTAAACTAGAAGGAACTGGAAATTATAACCCAGCTGAAAATGGCTGGGAGGTGTTTGTTAACCTAACAAGATCATCAGCAGCACTCTACATGCAAACACTACTCTTTTCATTTTGCCCAAATCAATGCTCAGAGTAACACTCAGCTGTTTACAGTAGGAAAGGAAATGTGACATAACCTTGTAAAACCTTGTAGAAAAATATATCCGATTTTCTTAGGAAGGGTCCTAACAAAACAGACTTTTTCCTTTATTCAGAAATCCAAAAATGCTTGCCAGATAGCCCTGCAACTCTGAAAAAAAGTGATCTTTTTGTGCTTCTTCCTCAGTATCAAAAAATAAACAAACAAACAATTTTTTCTTTTTTCTCAGAGACCAACAGATAAAGACGAGTAGCCTAATTTCTCAGATGCACACAGTCCATTTTCTGGAGAGCAGTTTAACATATCTGCTATTCCACCAAATACTTCATCATCCTATCCAGATTAGTGTGGACAACATAATGCATTCAAGGAGCACAGAAGAGGGTGACTAAATACTGCATAGAGACGTGCACCCATTCTCTGAAAGGAGGAAGGCCACACAAGTGTGCATACGTGACTCTCCCACACGAAGCAGGAGGAGCTGCTGTCCTGTGCAGGACTAAAGCCACCAAGACAGCCCTCAAGAAATTTGCACTGGATTATTGACACTTTTATAATGAAGTGACAACACCTTTGGAGAAAAAAAATGCAGAAGATGAGGAAGTACCTATGGACAGTGATTGATCATCCTGTCTTTTCCTCCAGAAATGACATCACCTTGAATTTGGATCATCTGCCCTGGACACTAGGATGTATATCAACGTCTGACCAAAATTTTTAAAAAATCCAAAGGATCACATGTGGTTTTAGCTAGATGAGTAGGCAGCTGCTGAAGACAGACAATTCATCCATCTTGCTATTAAGGGAGGAGGCTAGACAGAGAGTTTAGCCTAGATATTTCACTTCTCGAAGGCTCAGAAATGACAAAAGGAACTCCCCCTGTACCATAAGACATATAAATGTGGGAAATCAAAGAAATGAGATTAGAAACATCTTGTTTCTAAGCAACTTTATGTAGTCGAAAGACTAAAAAAAAGTTTATTTGAATAAAATCGCAAATATATAAAAATGCAAATGTACTTAAGTAGTATTCCATGAATATATCTTTGTATAGGAGTTTGCAGATATTCAGAGTATTGGTTACACTATTCATCCTTTTTTTCCCCCAATCATGAATTTAAGTGAATTTAAAGAAATACTTAATCATTAACTTTTCAAAATCCCTTTGACAAGAAAGCACTTTCTCGGTGGAAACAAAGCATCTCTTCTGGCACAGCTCTATATTTATTATTTATTATTTCCAGAATTACATGAACTTATTTACTGGTAAAGCTCCAAGATTAAATGAGCCTACATGATCTGAGTATTTGAACCAATCTTTCATTTGCCCCATAATTAAGACAAGAGGGTTTTCTAAGTGCTCTCAAGATAACTATATATTCACACTATAGCAAGTTTTGTCAGTAGAGATGTTTTTCAGAAAGGTATTTATGCGACTTGCACTTATATCCTACTGTATTAATTCTGGAGTAATGCAAAAAAAAAAAAAGCTCATTTAACTCTTTGTTCATTGAGGCCAGACATGGCAGCTGGTGAACAGGTAAACACCAATCTTAATTTATACAATCCTTTTTTAACAAATTTGTAAAATTAAACAGAAATACTGTGTGCAATTCAAGTCTGTGGCAAAAAAAAATCCACAGAGTGTGATAAGTATACCTGTCCAGCTCCACATATATGCCAAAACACTGCTACTGAACACCTGGCTATTCATTCAAGTCACAGTGGAAGCAACTAGCTTTGTGTTTTCATTTTCCCTATTCTATTGTGGGTCCTCAGTCATGTTTAAGAGTAAATCCACATACACTCATGTTGGCCTTACAAAATCCACTCATTCAAAGCCAAGAATCTGTCAATATTTAATTTTGCAGGGCAGATCTCTCATCACAGAATATGTACTAATATATTACCCTGCTCAGTCTTGCTACAAAAATGAGTGATGAGGGCATCTTTCTATTCCTGGGGCAGTGTCATCTAAAACTGGGTACAGATATGTGTAAGTTTATACCTAAACACCAGGATACGCTCATTCATTTACGTATATCCAGGTTTTGAAATAAATAACAACAAACCCAAAAACTATTAGCAAACTTATGATCTATGTCCCAGTGTAGAAAATACATATTGTAGAATAAAAGCAAAATGTATAAATACGCGCAGAAGAACTGTGTGAATGACACACCTCTGTTGCTGCAGATTTTGCCATCTGGAGATGTGCATCTTTTCTTGATCTCCCAAGGGGTGATGTCGCACTGGAATTCACATTTATCTCCATGCCAACCAGCCTCACAGTAACAGTTTCCACAGTAACACTTTCCATGGCCTTAACCCAAAACAAATTTTATACAGTGAGAAAGAGGCAAGTTTTTAAAAAGCTTTAACAATTTAACCATTTTGATTATTTTTTTTTCTTCTGAAAACTTTTAATGCTGGCTAGGCTCAGAATAGAAGCAATTTATAGCCTGTATTTCTACATAAAATATGACAAAAGATATTTGAAGAATCTACTCTATATAATACTTCTATTTAACCACAGTTCTGCAGTAAATAAGCACTATGAAAATGACATTATCATTTTTATATTTCTAAGCTTAATACTTGAACCTTTATAGGCAAATTTGGAAGACAGTAAATGTAATAGCTAAAAGTTAAACAAAACTCTGGATATTGAGATGGGACACACACTTCCACTGTCTAACAAAGTACTATGTATTTTCAACTCCCCATATAATTCCAGAAGAGGTACTTTCTGCTTACACTGCTTATGACTTCTGTTGTTATCTATTAATAAAATTTTTGAACATAGATAAATCAGTTCATGAGAAATAAAACATGGTAAAATTAGATTTTTAGATATTCATTTAACAAGCCATACATCTCCTGCAAAAATACTTGAGTCATCTGATGTTTGATGAAACCAGCTCCTATATATTCCAGAGTACTTCTGCCATATGCATAAGTGTATAACTGGCACAAAAAAAATATATATAAATTTAGTGGCACCCTTTTACTAATGTAAGCTGGAAGTTAATTTCCTTACTAGAAAGAGCCAGAATCAAGTCAGCATCTTGATCTCACTTCTCTCTAGGGTATATATATATTAAGCTTGATGATTTGATTACATTTTGAACAATGACAAAAGAGAAAAACTACTATATAACTTAGATAACTGAACAACAAAGATAATTTTCAACATTGCTTTCAACAATCACTTGGTTGTTCTTGAATGTTGAACCAGAAGTGAAAAGAAAAATCATTTTTAGGGGAAAAAATATTTGAATTATTGGTAATTTTTGCACATAAAACCATCTCTTCTTCAGTGACACTCACACAGTCCTCAAAAACTGTGAAATAAATTACACAGTTTACCACTACATCTAGCCCTTGACTCAAGACAAAATAGCTCCATTAGACCACAACATTCTTAGATTATAAATATCAGGATTAGAATTTACCTTGCCAAAAGCCATAATATTTTATTAAAAATAAGATGCAGCCTGACAGAGAAGTTTATATAACCTTAAATAAAAAGTCAAACAACATACAGAAATAGCCAACTGACGGACAAAAATCCATCCGAAGCTTGAAAAGCTTGATACTCTGTGCCCTACCTGCCACAGAATTTGCGTAAAATACACAGTCCTCTTGCACAAAGATTAAAGTGCATGTTATGCACATCTCATCATGATACTACATGCTATTTCTTCCAGGGTGCTATAAAATACATGTGTAAATAGAAGATTTCTTTATTATTATTATTATCTTGAACCTCCTCATTCTGCTTTTTTTTTTTTTTTGATGACAGTTAAAATCTCTATGGCTTGAACTATATATAGCAAGAAACTAGGAAAATAAACTAGAGGCAATAAAGAATATGCAACAACTAAGTAGTTGCTACACAAATGAGAAGTACAAGGGGCCATGATTCGGGTTCACTCTTTTTGCTGAGTGCATCCAGCAGGCATTACCAGGGATGGAGCACCTGTCTTCATCGGAACACTCTTCCTTCCTTGCTTCTTAAATAAACCTAAATGTCTTGGAAATAACATAGAAGAAAAGAAGGGGCAGAGCACATTGAGGAGGCACCAGGATGGGAGACAGAAACTGCCATCAGGGGACTGAGATTTGCTTTTTTTTCTGCTACAAAATGAGATAACTTTGACTTTTTGTTCATATGCTGTCCATTTTTCCTTCCTGAGGCCTGCTTCAACATATGGGTATAAACTGCAGAGATTAGAAAGATCTAATATTCACATGCATAAACTTTTCAATTTACAACAACCTAACCCAGTCAAGCACACCAGTGCTTAATATTTTAGAACATTTGCTTTAGACAGCTTTAAACCTAACACAAGCTACCAGAGCTTTCCATACTGATGAATCATAAGCACTAGAGACTTGTGTATACCAACTTTTTTGTCCTTCTGTACTAGTATACCTTGATTTCTATGAACGTGTGAAACTAAGTTGCAGAGATGCAACTAGCCTGAAATATGGTATCAGTTAATGAAGCAAGGAGAAACAAAGAGCTAGGAAAAACTTTTGCCAGATGCAGTAAGTAGGAAAAAAATTGACAAAAACAGAGCAAAATAATTCACTGGAATTAAATAAAAGCTGATTTTTCTCAGGTTTGGTACCATATGGAATGGTTACAAGCAAAGAAAGACAAATAGGATCACGGACATATAAAAGTGATGCGTCCACTCTATTTTAGGTAGTTAATATATTGGTATCTGCATCTGGATTGAGACTTCAGAGAACAATTCTGTTCTCCTCATTTCAAATCTCTCATGCAAATTAAGTTATTTTTCTCTTCAAAAGGACTTAAATAAATAGAATTTCTTTTGCTCTCTGTGTGTGGATAAAGACTAATAAAACTATGTCTTACAACTACTCCCACTACCCGTATGAGTGTATAAATATTGCAAGACCAGTTCTGAATCCAACTGCATGTACACACATACATATGTACATGTACATATGCATATGCACAGCTTGAAATATATTTTCAGCACCTTCCATCTCCCTAGGAATATAGGCAACGACATTTAAAATGTTACAAATGACAAGTATTAAACAGTATTTAATTGTCAAACTCCTATTCTATAAGGAAATAAAAGCAGACCTTGAACTTCCTTTTGAACTGCTTTTCTATCTAGAGTTCATATCTTATTTTTCTTTCCAATTACAGATTAATATTTATTCATTCTTTTTCTTATCCCTTTTCGTCCTCAGAAATGTTTCTGACTTCTGATCTTCCATTTATTGTTCATTATTGTTGCTTCCTTTCCCAAAATTATTAATAATCTATTTTGTTTTATTTTTTCCTCTTTCTCCCTCAATCCTGCTCTCATCTGTGCCCTTAAGCTTTCGCGTTCTTCATTTTCTGTCTAAGACACTAAGGAAATTCATGCCATCTTCTTTGCCCTTCTTCCAGAATAGGAGGATGCTACAGGATTTCTTCATACTTTAGCTTTTTGTTTAGCTCATCCTCACATCCCTTGCAAATATAATTGTTTTTTTTTTCCTTTAATTCATATGTGCAATAAAGATGTTTTACAGGTCCAGACAGTAAAATGGTTTTATAACACACTATACTCATCTTTGTTTCCCCATTCTTATGCTTACTAACATACATACCTGTGCAAATCTCTTCCGTTTCATCGTCTATGCATTCTCTGTCATCGCATTCACAAAACTTCCCATAGACCAGCCCAGTCCCTTCCGAGTTCCCGCATTTACACCTGCCACACTGACACGTGCCTGTAAACATTTAAGATTATACTCAGTGACTGCAATTTAATGAAAGAGTTTCTTTGGTCCATCAGGAACGGTATACATTTCACTTCTGAAAAGGCTGAAATCTAAAGATAATCCAGAAATGTAAAGACAGGAAAATATCAATAAAAAACTAATCTCATCTGTAAGCAATTTCAACATTAAAGTGCCTCACTCATAACAGGCAATATCATATTTTCCTAGGTGGAATTCACTCCTAGAGTTGTCTGTCTGATTTCATACCCCTGAGGCACAGTCAGCTTTGGAAATTATATCTGCAAGCCACTGAAAGGAGAAAATTGAACTTTGACATCTTCTCAAGAACGAAGTCCAATTTTGTTCAGCTCCACAGCGACATTGCATGATGTGAACCTGAAATGGCTGTTGAGGTACTTAAAATACGGTTGGGTGAAGTCACCAAGTTCCCTTACACTCCAGTCTCCAGCTCCTTTTCCACACCTACCATCCGAGGAATAAGACTTAAAAACATAGAACTGCCAAAAAACTCAGGAATCAAATGAAGGAAATGTTGGGGAGAAACATCTGCATGAAGAACTTACGATCAAACATCAGGAAAAAATTCCTGCCCATAGAAAGCAATTAACAGAGCAGCATATTTAACTGGACGACAGGCAGGCTTACTGCAGTGAAATACATATGTATCACTATGAAAAAAAATAAAAGCAATATAATAGCATATCAACTTAAACACCACAAGGTACAGTTTTACCACCAAGTCCATGTTAAAAGCCAGGATTAAACAGTCAATTCCTTGATATGTGCCGAAGTCCTGATGATAGTATTCTTTGCTTGTATTTTCATCTAGTTTTCACTTGCTGTTTACAAACTGTTAGTGTTTTATTTTTATTTGTTTATTTTTTTCCCAGATATACTGTTGTCCAGGCTTTGGACGGCTCTTTCTCTGAAGAATTAGAGGGACATCCACAATAATATCTTGTTACTTCAGGACTCGAATCTGAATTAACTGTATGCTTTTAGGGCTTTTGTGGGTCGTGTCTCAGAAGTTGGTCCTTGCAGGAAGGCAGGGATGACTCCTCACTACAGCAGGACAAACAGCTTGCAGATTGAAAACATTTAGACAGCGAAATGTTTGTCCCACATGAGACAAGCAAGTGGTTTCACATGGGCTGCCTGCAGCTCCCTCTTGGTGTAGCCCCCTCATGGGACCCCTAAATGCTTAGCATCCCTAGAGCTGGATTTTCTCACAGCATAAAGCAGAAAAGAAAATTTTCCAACATAAGTAAATCCTGAGCTCTTGGAAGAAAAGAATAGAGAGGGACTGTAAGCAAAAACTTCTTCTGTCACCTCTGAGCCAGATCACACATTTGCTTCTTAGCCTTTTCAGGAGGGTCCTGCTGCCTCAGCACAGCTGCTGCTACTCCACAACCCACCCGCCAAAACAAAAAGCTCTTTTTTTCCTAGCTCCCGAGGAAAACTGCAATGTCCCCTTTTCCCTCGGAGAGTCCACCTGACCTGCAATGTGTGCTGCCAGGACAACGCTCAAGATGTCTTCTCTGCCAGCCAAAAATACTGTATTTCAGAGGAACGTAATGCATGATAATATAAAATAGTTGTGAGTAAGCACTCATAAAAAGAGTTATATTGTCACAAAATAACAACAATACCATAAAATGACATCAGAAAAAAAAAAAAAACTATCATTCTGATTGTATAGAATATCCCCTTTTCCTGCCTTTACCACCTTTATTGAAATTGAACTTTGTGTTTATCTGGAGCTCTGCTCTCAATGGATATGTAGAAGCTGTTTCAGCTGTCACTGGTATGTTGCAAAACCTAAGTGACTAAAAAAAAGATACAGCAACTTCATTCCAAAGGGTCGTACTCCTTGTTACGTGCACATACTCATTACATGCACACACACATACCCAGCAAACAAAGTTACTGAAAAAAAGGCCCTCCATAAGAGAAAATTTATGCTAACATTACCTAACTAGTTTGCAGAAAGCATTTTACATTTCAGCAGTATAGGTACACATAATACAATCTTGCTAACCATAATGTTTGTTCAAACAAAGCACAGGAGACCAGGGTTCTGTGGCTTACATGATCAGTTTGGAAAAATTAACTCTAAAAATGCTGGCAAGAGATAAAACAATAAAATTACAATAGAAGTAATATACTTCTAACGTAACAGTAACAGAACTGCAGTGACTTGGAAAAGATATGGGAATTTTAAGAAAATTAACCTGTCTACAGATAATTCACAAACAGGAAAAAGATAAAACTGTAAAATATTTCAAAAACTGAACATCAACACAGGCGCACCAACTGTACTGTCCTAAAGGTGCCTATTTCTCCCCGTTGACTAAAAATGGGCACTACTTACATAGATAATCCAGGTTTTGGAAGGAGGAGTCCTGCCCTAATTGTTTTGACGTCTGATTGGGTCATAGTTGGATCATAAAAGTTAACTTTAAAATGGATCTTGCTAAGGTCGTGAAAGGAATTGCACTAAGATGTGACAATAACTCACGTCATCCCTTCATGCCTTTTATCGTCAATTAAAAAAGAGAGCTCAGCTCTCAAAAGCAATGAATGCGGTACCTCGAGAGACAATCCCATTAGGACAGCCTGTCAACAAAATGTGGTTACAGCTCGAACTCCAGTTACCCCAAACTCCCTAACAAGTCTCATTATAATTCTTTTCTTGTCTAATACCAGCAAAACCAAAAAACATTACGCTCTTGTCCTGATCCCCCAAGACACTAACCCCTTAACCACTTTTAGCGGTTGCTCAGCTACTGTGGGTTTTCTGTGAAGATGTGAAGACCCAGCCTCAGCAATAAACAGAAAAAAAAAAAAAGGTCAAACATTCTTGTTTAAATAGTTTAAATATTTTGGGTGATCATAGACAACTGTGCTTATTTCTGAGAATCAGTTTGTCATCTGCCATTTGTTCTCTCATTTGATAGCCAAAAAATCGTGAGTTATACATAATCTTTATTATTGACATAAATTAGATATATCATTTACTCAGTGCATTGTAATATCATCTACTCAGTGCATTGTATGTTTAGAATTTTAAGTCAATTTTATATTTTTAAGTAAATAAAAAAAAAAGCTTTCACCTCTTACTGTGAGAACCTAGTTTCTCTTTCCTACAAGCCCAGCAATAGCAAGTATAGGTGGGGTTCATTAAAAATTCTCTCACTGGCAGATCAGTGTAATTGCTGGAAAAAATAGGAGAATATTTCTTATCTGAAACTTGATTTGTAGCAATCAACCTTTGAAATTTTAAGGTTGTACAGTCAAGTCTTCTAAAAGGTTCTTTTTTTCCTCTGATCTTGATAAGGAGAGGAATTCCTATTTCAGTTGTGATGTATTCTAAAATTAAACCATGCAAGAAGAGACAGTTACCAAAGCAGAAAGATGAATATGGAAGTGCCCCAACAAAAAGATTCAGCAAATCTTCCACAACTGTGAATTTCAGTAATCATTGTTGCAGCTCACAGATGTCTTGAAAAATTGTACAGTTTATAAATGTCCTGGAAAAATAGTTTCAAATGTCACCTTTGCATGCTATCAATACACTCCCCTCCCAAAACAAAACAAAGCAAAATAAACAAAAAAACCCTAAATCTTATTTGGTATTAATGGCATTAGCACAGCCTTTTAACAGTCAACATACGTGTCACAGCTGCAGTTCTTCAACCTGAAATAGCTATGGGTAAAGTAGAGGACTAAAGTAGGCATTCTGAATCATTGCACATAACACGAACAGGAACAGACCTTTAGGAAAATTTAACATTTTAAAGTAAGTACACTTATTTCCCATTCTCTTAAAATACACTTTGCAAAACTCTTTAATTGCAAAAAATAAGAGTGATGCTCAAGATAACACAGGAAGAACTTTTTAAGCTCTCAAAACCAACAAAAGACATCTTACCTGCACCAGAACAGATGATATCTTGAGAATTCTTGCACATTTCATTGCTTTTCTTCCGTGTAAGATTGCAAGTAGTTGGGTACTGACAAGCTTCACCATACCAGCCATCATCACATTTGCACTTCCCACAGTCACACTTCCCATGGCCTAGCAATGGAGGGAAACAGCGTGTCAAGTCCTTTTCTTTTCTTTTTTCTTTTTTTTTTTTTCATTCAGAAAGCTGTATTTTCTAATCTAGTTTTAAAAACAGATTTCATCTATTATAAATGAGGACGAGGATCATTAGCAGATTCACTTGAAGTCACTCACGTGCATTGTAAATAGCCACGAATAGGCATGATAAGTCTTAAATATAACAACACAACTGAAATCTCCACAACTTTGAAATCTAATGCATGTCATTTTAATAGGTCTGCATACATATGCCTATTTTTAAAAGGAATACAAAACTAAAACGTCCTGTATGAGTTTTTTATTACCTTCACCTCTTTCCCATTCCAGTATCCTCTTACTGTTAACTATTATTAGCACAATAAAAGTATCATTTGAGAGATTCCTTTCACATTTTTGGCAAATTATGGGCAAAGAGCAGCTAGCTATAGTGTCCTGAGGACCCATGGACTACCTCTGGTGGCACAAACTCTGAAAATGATGTGGAGATGATTAGCTCCATTTGCAAGCACTAACTCCATCATGCAGCAGCGGCTGCAGCTCCCACCCCTACAAAAGGGCGCCAAAGCTTCCTGCAGCCTCCTCTGGTTACCAGTTCCTCCAGCCCTCTCTCACCTCCCTAGACTGGGCTGCTGCTGCAAAACTAAATTTTGTCTTTAAAAACTGACACAAATTTTAATCCTAATAGGACTATATTACTTATTACTTTTTGCTAGGTGAATTGTGGAGGAAGTATCTGAAATAATCCGATTGCTCCATCTATTAGGAGATGGCATGCTAAGCTTCTATCGATTAATATATTGCTTAAAAATTGCAATAGATAAAAATTGCATATAGATTTTAATAGAGACAAAAATTTAAGGTTTTTAAAATTATCTAGTTTTCTTTTTAAATGTCAAAATATTTAGACAAACCAAACGTGCACTATTTATGTTGCGCATTAAGCATCATGTTCCATATTTAATTGCAGGTATAAATTGCTACCACTTAATTCTTTAGCATTCCTTTACAATATTAGGTATGCAAAAATTTGTAAATTTTTTAATCTACAATATTTAATTTTAAAATAAATACCATTGGAATGTATACCCAATTGATAGAAGATATTCTTTTCCAATAAGTGCATCTCAAAAATAGAATCTGAACACACTCCCTTTTAAGTTCACCTATTGCCTGCAGTTAGAATCAGTCTGCTACCACTAATAAGAAATTTAAAACTGTAAATAAAATGTTTTAAAGAGAAAAAGCAGTATCTTTTTGTTGATTATAAACATTTTGCTTGTCTTCCCAGACAGAAGGAAGACAAGATACCTTGTCTTTATCTTCCTAAGACAAGATAAAATTTGATATTTCAACAAGCATAGTTCAGAAACACAAGAGAATTTCACATTAGTTCTTGTTTTAAAATAGCAACTGCCAACTTCTTGAAAATTGCTAAATTACTGTCCAGTGGTAAGGGAGAAAAAGAAAGGATTGGGACATTCATTAAAAAAGCTGCATTCTCCTTCACTGATAGTCAGTGGGGTAAGCCACTATGGAAAATGAAGGTAAGTCCTAGGGTGTTTAAAAAAACCAAAGACAAAGCAAAACAATTTGCCTATATTTTCCTTCTTTCAAAGCAATTCTTAACAGAATAACTTTGTCTTTTTGATGCTAGGCACTCTTCCAATTTAAAAATTCATTGTCTGCTGATGAGGAAAAGATGCTTTACCTAAGGGAGGACTGCTTTTCTTGTTCCAATGCCTAAACGACAGAGCAATTCAGAAGCCACTTCTGGTTAGTTCGGGTGGTCCAGCAGCGCTAAGACCCCTCACTCAGAAATGCTCCAATCTAAGTCTTTTGGCCCCCAAAAGAAGGAAATAATTTCGCTTAAAATTAACACAACCTGCTTCAAGAAAATTAACAAAAGGCTTCCATAAGGGTAGTCATGCAGGCCAGTTTTAGCCTCTATTTAACAAGAAAATACATAAAACTGAAATTAATAAAACCAACAACAAATAACCTAAGTAACCCACACTGGTAAGTTTTTAGTTATGGTGTGCACCTTTATCCTTCCCTTAAAATATCCTAATTTTGCTAACCAGAATATTTTTTAAATTGGAAAGCAAGGGCAGCATTTTGCTCCGTTTCACCATGCTTCCTAGCGCAGGAAATCAAAAAAATTAGGTAAGATTATATTAAAGTGAAGAAAGACATAAAGCTACATGTGATAGCTTCTGTAACTTCCTGCATCTCCCTTAACATACATATATATATATATATATATATATAATGCTGCAATATATACATATATATAGAGAGAGAGATCTGCAAGTCAGCAAGTCAGCAAATAAAAAAGTCCTCTTCTTGTTTATTTTGCATATCCACATGCACCAACCACGTGGTCATTTGTAAGGGCAAAAACAGGGATGTGATCAATGTTAAATTAAGTCTGTGGTAGGCTGCAAGAGATTTAGAAAGGGCATCAAAGGTATTCAGGTGGGTTCAGATCCCTTTTAAAAAGAACCTCTAGGTTCCCCTTTGTTGGTTATAGATCTTTATATTATTTAGAAAGAAAATGATATTATGAAATACTAACTCAGAAGCAAATAGTGCGGAAGTAAATTTAATTTATTTACTAAAAACTATATCAGAAGTAAATACAACCTGTAATGTGGTATTTTAACTTCACAGAATATAAATGTGGATATCTGAGGACATGACAGAATATTGAGCTATAGGATCTTATTAAATGGTTGGTCAAGAAAAGCGTCTCAGAGTGAGTGATGATACGTTGGTTCCATTTTTTTTAATGGCCATACTATTAATAAATAGCTAAATATAAATAAATCATTTTTTTCGATTAAAATATGTAAAAAATAAGGGAAATAGCAAAGTGAAAACTCAAGAAAGGATTTGAACTCCTTTAATAAAAGGGCTGTAGCCATAGGCTATGAGAAATTTACAGCTTCAAATGCGGAGAAAAGCTTTTATAATAACGGCTCCATTTCTAACTAGCTGAGCAATCACCTCAGAGAGTGTATCTGGAAATATACACAACGTATATTTGTAAAGAGCTTGCAGGGTGGAAAATGAGACTAATATGCAAAGAAAGCTGTCAGATGTCAGCAAATATAAGGAGAAAGTGAGAACAGAAAATGTTAGGCTGGGACAGAACTTGCAAAAATTGCAAGTACTGAAATGTACTTTCACCACCCAAATAAAAAGAACACATGAAAAGCAGTGGCTTTACTGAACAGTAAGAACAAGTTAAGATTAAGGATAATTTACAGATAGTCCAAAGCAAAATTAATATGGAGGTGCCGGCTACAGCAGCAAATGCAGTGCGGCTAATGATGGAGACTATGGAAACAAAAATTACTTATCTAAGAGGAGAACAAAACAAAGACATGAAACTGTTTTTTAGGAGGTGTCTAGACCAGGAGAGCAGGACCCTCTAATCCCCACCGCAGAATACTTAAAGCAGTTTCACACAAAACAAAAAAGAAACAAACAAAAAAACAAAAAGCCCCCCAGAAACCCCAGTCTAATAGCAAAGAATTCTAATGAACCATTCAGGCTGGCAATTGAATGTTTGAAAAATAAAAAAATGAACATCATTAAAAAAAAAAAAAGAAGATTCACATACTCCAGGCAACTAGAAAGAAGCAGCTCTGACCTCACAAACCATGGAGGGACTTGCAACAAATTGTGAAGGAGAGTACAACAGGAGATGCTCAGGTAACAAAACAAACAAACAAACAAAAAGAGTAAAAAGAATAATTACTTTATCCAAAAAATAATTATGATTATGCCAAATTAGCCTGGCATTTCTCTTTATTAAGATAATTAATATTTTAGGAAAGGGAATTCAAGAAATGTAGATGATATGGATATAAGCATGGATAGAGTGTCACTTAGGAAAAATAAATTATTCTGGATTGCACTGGAAATACAAAACTATCCCAGCCTGACTTAGGGGAAGTAAACAACATTATGTCTAAAAAGGATATTCGTAGATGTAAAAAGATTACTAGTGATATTTCCAGGGATATTCTTTTGGACCAGTCTTATATTTGAATGATGGAAATACAAAAATTCAGAATATACTAATCACATTTGCCAGTTACAGAAAACTCAAAGGCTTCAGAACAAATGCAAAGACAAGAAATCATACAGAGGTACTGGACTGGCAGTCCGAGAGACTGAAATAACCAAAATGGATTGAAACCATAAGTGCATAGTGCAAGGTCAGAGAGCAGACACAAGTCAAAGATTAAGCTAGGGCCTCACCAGTGAAACAAAGCAGAATTATACAGTGACTCATAGTGATTATGTAGTCATGTAAGCCGTAGAAAGGTGGTGTGACATGAGATGAAAGGGTCTCAATATGTAGCCACCAAAGTTTTATCCATGGGATAGAAAATGTTAGCAAAATTGCCTCAGAAATGCTGCACATGATGTGTGCGAAACGGAAGTGTAAATTTATTCTGGAAAATATCATGAAGATTCTAATCTTCAGAAGAGTGAGTGCCATTGTCCAAAAAAAGATTTTGGTCTAATTTTACTTGAAATGTTGCAATAGGCTAAGAGTAAAAACTTGTCAGCTAAACCACAGTAATTTAAACCACATTTAAACCACACATCTTTGACTCCCAATATCATCTTCAGTGCCTTTATGAAAGTAAATACATGCAGGAAAACATAGAGTCCAAAAATAAAGAAGCAAGGGTAAAGCCTCTGGGGAAAGTCCCAAACCCAGATTTGACCCGTTTGAACTGCAGGCGTCCGGGACACCAAACTTGGAGCCCAACCTCTCCAGGATCCTGCTGTAATCCGTCATGAGAGCAGAGTGCCCCACGCCCTGTGTGGGATGTATAGTCCCTACAGGATGCCATCCTCCTTCATGAAACTGCTGGGAAGCACACCATGCCAGATAGCGTATATGAAGCATATAGGAGAGGCTGGAATGCAAGCGGAGCTGGGTGCGTCGCTGGACGCACGTGTGTGTGAAAATAAGTGCAGGTTCATTTGTTCTTTTTTTGCTTCACTCTCTGCACAATAACCTAAACCAGCCTCTAAATATTCCAACATACTTTGAATAAGAAAGAAAAAGAAGGACATCAGTATATTTCTATTTTGATCTCAATAAATATATGAAATCAAGTATATGACATAATACTATGCTCCTATAGAAATTAAACCATTCTGCAGCATTGTTACTATTTCTGTGTCCCCCACTGTAAAAGATTCTCTGCAGCTTTGCACCATTTTTAGTTTACATTTTCTGATTTTCTCCTCATGTTTAATAACTGAAAGCTCTGGCACATCCTGTCAGTTAAACTTCCTCATAAGCAAGATTCACAGTCAAACAAATGACTTGTTTTGTTACTTCCCATGCTTCTCCAACCTAGAAGCATGTGTGAATGTATGCATGCTTATAGTTGCTAACTGCTTCATTCACTGAGCAATAGTGGGGCACAAGAAATATACTCCTTATAAAGACTTGAAAAATAAAAGAAAGGAAAGACTCTTCCTGAGGTTAGGACTTCAAATTGAGAGAAAGGAGACTGAGTTCAACTCTTTTATTTTATATAACCTTTTAATAACCTTTTAATAAATAAAGGTTTAATAACCTTTTATTTTCTGGATAACTTCAGACGCAGGAAAATATGAGGGCTCTGAGAGATGAGCCTCAAATTTTCCCTTTATAAAATTGATAATGGCACTTAATTTCCTAGAGAAAATTTTTGTAAGGACTAGTTTCTCAATGCTTAAGAGCTTCTTTGGTTCTATATTAGATTAGAAAGAGCTAGCTTAAAAAAAAAAAAAAAAAAGAGTAATGTAGTATTTTTCAAACCACATTTTTCCTTGTTCTCTGTAAGTTGCAAAGCGCACTCCCTGTCTAGGGGCAATTGTAAAAGGATAATCGTGTAGTTGCTCAACTGCAAGGATCAGGCTTTAAATAAATCCTTGGTTCATTAAGCAACACTAATGGAGACACTGCCTTTGGTAGAATAACTATTCTGTGGTTGTGCAGCATTTGTTATAGCATAGTGACTGTCATTACAAGAGATGTCTCTAACTACAGAGAACCAGACACTAAAACACACTCAGATATTCTCACTTTCACTTATTTTTCATAACTAAAGTCCAATTATTCTGAGATGTAAGAACACATTTTGAGGTAGTTTCCATTTTTAAATTTTAATGAAATCAACTTCATACAGGCAGGTGAGAAGACTTAGCACAAGGATTTCTTTCTATAACTTAAAGTCAGTCATCAGAAGGAAATCAGCAGCTGGCATGATAATTGAATTGGGCTCATTATTATTCATTTTTAGCAACCACAGAGTGATTCATGAAGTGCTTTTCAAATCTGAAAAACACTTCATGAAATAGGTGAAGAAATATGAAGGACTTGCTGTTATGGATTCCCTCTTTAAATTGGGCTATTAGCTAGGAAGGATGATTGAATTTTAAGAGCTGAAAATTTTGAGTGAAAAAAAAAAAAAAACTCAAACATTGTCCTCTAGTTTTGACCTAGACCAGCACAGTAAAGATGGTTTTAATAGTTCTTCCCAACTGGATGCCTTCCTTTCATGTCATTGGTGGAGTATATTCTGCTATTTCACACCAATATAACGCTAGTGAAATATTACGGATTATAGGAGGATAAGGCTGATGATATGGCCTATTCTGTCTAGGTGCACTTGAGTTTCTCAATAACGACACCTTGCATTCAGCCGAAGTGTTTTGCTAAGTCTGTTGATCCAAATATCCTGCAGTTCCTGGCGGGGGGAAAAAAAAAAAAGAGTATTTTTTTTAACATTGACACACCTGAAATGAACCTCTCTTTAAGTTCAGGGGTTTGGTTGGTTGCATTGTGTTGTCTCCAGTGAAACACAGCTATCTTCCAGACACTTGCAGTATAACCTAGGGAGAAATCGGGTCCCCATGAAATTTGGTACAGCATCAAGGTAGTGACTTTCACAGAAATACTGTCTTCTCTTCTCTTGACGATTTGTTTCTTTCCCTATGCCAGCTAAATTGCCTGGGAGGGCTAAAATGTAGATTGGTTAAGGGAATTGATTTGAGCTTAGAAACAACTCACCAAAAACAGGGGAGATGAGGGGAAAAAAAGCTTCATACTGGTAGAGGAACTTTTCCAGACGACTTTGTCACTGGAGTGCCTTTATCATCAAACTACAGCCCCAACAAGAACTGCATCAACGATTTTCAAAGTAGCACACTCAGCCCAGAGGGCTTTGGGGAGGGGAAAAAACTCACACTTTGTCTGAATACTCCCAGAAACACCAGAATCACAGAACGGTTGAGGTTGGAAGGGACTTGTAGACGTCATTTAGTCCAAACCCCCTGCTCAAGTAGGGACACCTAGATCACATTGCACAGGATCACAGCCAAGCAGGTTTTGAATATCTCCAAAGAGATATTTGAAACTTTGAACTTTGGTGATTTCATATTAAGCCAATTCTGTTTATTTAGGGTGCCCAGACTTTGGCCTGGTCCGGGATAAAGGAGAAGAACATGCAGCAGGGGTCTCGGGGCATCCTGCGAGAGGGACGGTCACAGTCATTGCCTCCTGCTCGCCCAGCTTGGGTGCATGAACTATGACAGGGGCACTCGGTGCAATACGGTGGGGCTCTCCAGCTCTGCTCAGGGACTGTCCCTCCCCCTGACCTTTTAGGCCACCAGAAAGGCATTTCCAGAATCAAAGCAAAAAGTCTTGACAAGCCGTGTCAATTTAATTTGTACAGGATGCACTTTAATAATAAAAACATCATTAACGATGTGAGACGCTAACTCCAACAGAAGTCCTGGAGAGCAGATAGAAGCTAAACTGAATCATCTTCTCTCAATTATGGATACTTCCTACGGAAAAGCCCTAAGTGATAAAGGCAAAACATTCGTATCACACTAGGTGTGCTATGCGTTCCAGGTATTGCTTAACACAATGCCTAGTAAATAAGTCTTCCACGGTGTTGAACTCATGTTAAAATACAAAAAAATATGTGAATGAGGGCACAACTGCTGGTTTTGCGCTAGTCTTAAGCTTTAAAACAACTAAATATATAAGACAGTTCTGTTATGCAATAGAAATAGAATATACTCTGCAACATTATTTCTAGCAATAACCTTTGTTCAATGTTGGCACAAGGAGTTGATTTCCATTTGCCTCTAGCACTCAAGTCAATGTGGAAGCAGCAGTTTAAAAATCTTCTCATCATACACAAGTACTACAATGGGTTGAGTTTAAGTAGTGTTGCTCAGTTAGGAGGTGAAAAGTACCAGTATTTGCAGAAGATTATCTTAATAAAGTGCTTAATGTTAGCATCAGCATCATGCATGAGCTATACATACTGTGCTCTCATTGAAAAACAAACTTATCACAGTAGCAGAAATGAGAAACTTTAGATCAGATCAAACCATACTTTAAAATTAGTATCTTTAAAAATGGAAAGAGATTAAAAGATTTAAACTAGGATAAAAAAATAAAACTGTTGCCCTCTGGAGGACATTTCTGACATTCAAATTAATTCAACAATATTACAAGATAGCAGTACAGAGCAATAATACAGAAAACTGTATAAAACAGTTTTCTACTCACACAAAAAAGTAGAATTCAAACTTTCATTTAGTTCCTTTAGTTTCCTTGCATATATACATAAGCTTCATTACTGAGATCATAGTTGTCTTCCTTTATCCAAAGAGCTCATCATGGATGATTTTACTCAGTCTGGAAATTTAAAGCTACACTTATATCTATTAAAATGCAGCTGAAAAGATTAGAATTTAAATTAGAAGAATAGTTATAAAAGACTAACTCTACCCAGGATATAGCTAGATCGTGGGAGGGAAGGAGAAAAAAGAAAAAAAAAAAAAAGGATAATTGGCTGAAACACCTTTACTGAATGTTACACATTGTCTGAGCGTAGTGGACGTGCCCATTCCCTCCCATCAAGGCCCAAAGAAGAGGTTAATGCAAAAATCTATTCCTAGATTCAGTGACACATAGACTTCTAAACCAAGAGAGGCCACTGAAAGCGTCCAGATCAGTTTCTTTTCTCCCTTTTCCTCTGTTCTGGCCAAAAGATTTATCTTAATGTTAAATGCCCCATATTTCTCTCTTAGTCAATGTTAAACTATCCATCTGCTAATACCTAACATTGCTCTAGTCAATAGTCACAGGCTCCACACAATCATATACCATTTGATATGTTCAAATGGGAGGTTAGGTGATCTTCTCTTTATCTCCATTTCACCAAATAAGTTTCACCCAGGTATAATGTGATCTTGGAAGTTTAAATTTTGCATCATAGACATTTAAAATATCCATTAAACGTGTATGTCGTGAGTAGAGAAAGACAAAACGCTTTCAGCAGGCTATTTACTAAAATTGAAATATCCTGCGAGGTTTTAAAACTGTTATTACAGATAGTGGGGGAGAAGAGGGATGAGATGAATATGAAATAAAAGTTATCAGAATAAAACATTTTCATTTCAGCTACTTCCTTTAAATACATTGTATTTCATACAATTTTGTTAGATTGCTTATAAAATGCAAAATAAAACGTGTAATATTTTTGAATGTTAAAGTCAAAAAGTTCTCCTTGAGTTTTTTTTGAACCTAGTACATTTTAAAAGATTTTTTTGAATATAGTTTAAAAAAGAAAACATGCAAAACATGAGAATATCAAAAGATTGCTATTCTAATTTGCTTTCATTTCCAGTTGCAACATTTGGCAAACGTAGATGGTGTTTTTAGCACTCTATGTACTGGACATGTTCTGAGACCAAAATGTCTTTCATAGCTTGAATCTTTTACTTGAGAGTACATCACCTACACACACCCAGCTGCACTACATATTTTATTACTGTGCAAGTGTAATTAGCATAAATGAATTTATATTTATGTTGCACACTTCAAGGATCAAAGACAATATGTATTTTTCCCATACCTGTACTAAAAAGGTACAAAACATAATCACATTAAATGATACAGATGATTAGAGTCATTTCCTTTCCCTCCCTCTTGGTTATGAATTCAAATTCCTTGCAAAGTGAAGAGACTCAGTTTTAATAAGAATCAATTAGATATTGTGAATGATTAAACTGGAGGAAAGCAATGCTAAGTTGAAGCAGCTCCAGTTTGTTACCCTGGAGGTGGCACAAGTTGATATAATTTTAAATGTGATTCATGCTGTTTAGACAGATGATATAAATATCTCAGGGAGACAGAGATAAATTAGTTTTATCCATCAAAACAGTCTAGCATCAAGGTTTCCGTTAATAATTAAATGGTTCTGTAAGATCCCTTACTTATTTTTAACTGGAAGATTTCTCATTTTTTGAAGAACAAAAATAATCAACTTTTAAGTAGGAAGATCTTTTAATAGACAGAGCGGGTATTCTCTCCCTTTTCTAGAAGATAACTGCTCGGTATATTAATTCCTCAGCGTAGAGAAAGCTATGCCACATACTAAACAAGATTATATCTGTGACAGGAACAATTCCTTTCCAGAAAAAAAAAGAAGAAAAAATAGCTTCATATCTTTGACTACATAGATACTCTAAAACTTGTAGGCACTCTGAATTAACTATGTTCTTGTGGGGAAAGAAAATAAGAAAAGATCCCTAAACCCAGTAAGTTCATGTTTATGTTACTGTAGTCAAAAGCTAAAGCAGCTGAGCTTAAATCAACCCTGTGTCCCAAACGGAGGCTGCGCCAGGGTGGGCGCCAGGCTCCCTAAGGAAGGGCAGCGCAGCCCACAGGAGACTCAAGCCTGCTCCTTGGCTGCATCTGTGGCCCGCAGTGACACAGGCAATTTGCCTCCATGAGCACAAAAATGCCCATCAAAGTAGAGTTCTTGGTTCTTGCGCGGGGAGTTAAGTATCTGCCACTCAATAAAATAAAAAATAAATAAAAGGAAATGTCACAGGTGGGTTGTTTTCAGAAAAGTAACACACCAATTTCTGGGCCCCCACACCTCCAAGGGCCTTGGCAGTAGTTTCTGGTTTCATCCAAAACATCAAATGGCTGCTAGACTAGTGTATGGGAAAATGAACCCAGGAGAAAACAAGGGCCTCCCGCAATGTCCCACCCTGGGCTGTCCATCAATAAATTTGGTGTCCTGGAGGTCTGGTTTTGTACCAGGGCCCTCAAAGCCCTTAGCTGTGGACCTTGAGGACACACACCTCGTGCTTCCCGTCTCACGCGCAGGTCGTGACCTGAAAATGTAACATGCAGTGACCATCATTTGGGAAAAGTTTGCCAAGTTGCCCTTCTCGTTTTGGATGTGACAGATCACAAGTGTCCAGCAAAACTCGGTCTCATTAGCAAAGGCATTGCCATCCCAGGCATTGCCATCCCTGGTTCTCCTACCTACAAGTACCAGAGTGGTGTATGAGAGAGGAGCAGATGCTCCTAAAAACTCGGGTGCAGAGAAGGAGAACAGTCTGTGGAAGAAATAAGCTATATCCTACTCACTGTTCTGCGGGAAGAGCTGCTCCGAGTTCAGCACTAGTACTAGAGGAAAAAGCTTCATTAAACCTTAAAACTTTAGTACCAAACTGAAGAGCTGAAAGAGTCTTAGCTAAAAACTGCAGAGCTAAAATATATAGTTAGATACAAACTAACTTTAAATGTACCGAGTGTATAAAATCACTAAAAAAAGAGATAAAGTTTTGTTGTACACATAGCATATTCAAAATTAACTCAGTACCAAACATTTAAAGGACTGGAACAGTCAAACAGATTGCTAGCAGGGACATTTAATTTGCTAGGTATTAATTTTTTATATGGCATCTTAATCATCCTCCAACCATTTTCCATTAGTCTTGGTGCATATTTTGTTCAAATCTCGGAAAGAATCTCTGAAAAGGATCTCTGCAAATAAATTAGTGCAGTGCTCCCAACCGAAAGACTTTCATACACTGAGGAGTCTGTGATGCACAAAAGGATTAACCAGAGAAGGTGCAGCCCTGTGCTGTGCCTTATCCACCTGATGGTTTTCAGACCTGTGCTATGGTGCACATAATCCCTGGTTAGAGGATAAATTTAGCCAGCTAATCCTAAAGGAAATGTTTATAAGTGGTTACCGCCTGGTGCCTGACGATGATGCCACCTGCAGCTCCTTGCCTTTTTCCAAAAGTGAAGCAGCGTGTTCTCATGCGAACACCCTATTGCTTGGCAGCAGAAATGATCAGTGAAATCGTTCACTTCTAAGAAAATCTCGTAAAAGCTCTAAGGCTCATAATGTTGGTGAACCTCAGTATGGATGGGATCTGCACAGTGACTAGAGGACCATCTGACACTGCACTGGCATACCCAGCAGCTGAAGGGTCCTAGAATTATCTACGTGTCCCCTTTTCTGTTCTCGTGTTATCCCCAGTAAAAATTATTTTAATGAATACCTTATGGAGTCTGTGGGCCTTTCTTGCTAAGATCCATAATAAAGAGAAGACAGATGCATTACAATAGCTCTCTAGCATTCTGCAAAAAAACATAAAATAAAATAAAATAAAACAAAATAAAATAAAATAAAATAATAAAATAAAAATACATCAAAAACAAAAAAAAACCAGATGTTTTAAAGCTTGCTGGTTAGCAGCTAGTCAAACAAGCTGACAGCATACATGTCAGATACCTAAATATTGTATAAAAAAGTGAGCTGGGTAAGACAGCTCAACAGAGGACAAAAATGAATCTCAGATATTATTCACAGCATAGTAAACCAGAAGGTCGAAATGGCAAACCTGGCACTCTCCATACATGAACTGCACAAAGAATAACCTATGCCTAATTCAAACCAAATCACTGCACGAAGACTATATTGTGACTATATAGTCACCACTGAGTCAGAAACAACTAAATTTATGCTGCAACTCCTCTGGATGGTGAGATGGAGATGAAAAAAGGGGACACATACCAATAAGTCATTGCTCACTAATTGTTCTTGAGGAATGGCACACTGGTGAACTGAGGACTTCTTTCAAACGAAGGATCTCTCAGATGTCCTTTCTTATTTGAAATAAATATATTTAGTGCTATTCAAAGATTAAAGTTTAACGCACACTTTCAAACTTGTGTATATCATTCCTCCATAAGTCTTCAGGATAAGTATAGCTAGTGGATTGGAACAGATAACAATTTTACTTAATAGTGTTTTTACATATGTAGCAAATTATGGATTGTACATTCTTCCTCCAGCTTTTGTTAAAAAGCTCAGTGTAAAAAAAGCACTTTGTGGGTGTACTTCACAGAGCAGCATGTCAACAAGAAAGTATAAACAAAGTTAATCAGTTTCCTCAGATTTGAATCAAAAACATATTTATCAATCCTTTCCTTAAGCAGGAAACTTCTCAAGTACTTATGAATCTCTCAGCTGAGGACGTAAAGAAATCACTATCTGTCTCCTTCAGGCTTGTGTCTGGTAGAAAGTCTGGTTCCCCTCTCTCCAAAACAACGCAGGTGCGCACTTGATACAAATACTATAAATGGCACGAGACAGTTCCATAGCTTGTCACCGCATGGATTCAAATTGTTAAATACCAGCTCGTAAGCCCAGAAACGGAGTCAGTAACCTCTCTCAAACTTTTAGCACAGGAGGGGAAACTGTTACTAAAGGAAATAATGTATAAAACTGGGTTATTCTAGCATGTGCACAACTACAATAAGGTTTTTTAAAAAAGTGGAGCATTGTATATAATTGGAATTGTACATTACTGGGAAAAAAAAAAAAAAGAAGAAGTTACATTAAAATCCCATTGTACAAAATAACAAATCGGACCACCAAGAGCACCTAACAGGGGCATACCCCAGAATTCCAGAGCAGCTCTTAAGTTAAATGTGAAATATAATTCTGAGCACATTAAATTATGCTCACATTTATCCACTCTTTTCAGCACTGCCAAACGTTAAGCAAATGCTTTTCATGATCTATTTTGGCTGCGCTCCTCCCCCACTATACTGCTAGTTATTAGGGTTTTTTCTGCCATAGCTTTTTGAACATTAATCATTTTTTAATACAGCCTAATTTTTTCCCCATACTTTTAGAAAAGATAAATATTTGTGAACTTTTAACTTGTTCTGAGACTGCTATTATTGTTTTGATTTTTAGAAAAAAAGTCTATCATTCAGCAAAAGAGACTGATCTTTTTTCCTAGAATCTGTCTCAGGTTGTTACTTTCCTCACATAGGGCAGCCAAGCCACCTGCAGCTCTCCTGCAATTCTCTCAGTCTCCAAAATACAGACTTGCCAATTTAGCAAGTTATGCACTGAGGAAACTAAAATAGAATGTACTTCCAAAAACAGGCTGCACAGTATTTGGGAGATCTTATGCCTAACTGAACAGAGATGGAAGGCTCAACTATACTGCAATTGCAGTCAATATTCCAAAAAGGTCAGGTCTGGATCTGCAGCATCTTGCCTTCTATAAATGTTGTAAATCAAGTGACTTGATTCAGACAGTTTTAATTTCAGAGGACGGTTAAGCAGGTGGAGTAACAGGAGGATCAGTGAAAAGACAGTAGCCGAAATAAGGTGTTCAAGACAGGACTCTCTAAAAAATCACTGCACATTCTTTGCAAACAGAATGGCAGAGAAAAGTAGGGGATTAAAAATATTTAAAATTGACTTTTTCAGATATTTACTGAGAGAGGATTATGAAACCACTTTAGATTAGCACGGATCTGTGTATTTTTAATTTGTATAAGGCCTTTGGATTCTTCCTACTGAAGAGAAGGTGCAATTCTTTAGCTAAGTTATAAGCTGGATCCCCTTAAGTTCTTCTGTAGTCAAAGGCAGAGAGATAAGTGGCTCCATCACATGGTGGGATTGTTTCTGTTCTTTAATAGGCCTGATTTTCTGGGACAAAAGGTCTCACTCTGCTAATTATACTGGGGTGTACATTATTCTTGTCCTGCAGACCCCTAGATATTTTTCCAATGGACACTTTACCCTTTTTAGAAGATTAGAAAATGCATATCTTTTGTCAAATGTATATTAGAACTTCTCTTCTTCAGTCACCTGCTAAAAACACTTTAGAAATAGTTCATGGCTCCTTAAAGGTCTAGATAGCCCATTCTGAAAACCACCTAAGATAACTAAGCTGCTAACTTAGATCCCTCAGTTACATTGCCGAAATGGGATAGCTGAATATGCTCAGACCTTTCTGTAAAAGGCAAATTCAGACAATATATATAGAGAAAAAACAACATACAACATTTTCTGAGCAGGTACTGCTATATTCTGTATTCTGAGTCCCAATAACTTGGGTAGGGACATAGGGAGAAAATAACTGGCAAGAAGGAGCAGGGCTCCAACTGAAATTTGCAGAGAGTACCATCCTTTTAAACAAAGAGTAATCAGCACAGTATTCTAAGGTTTTTAAAATACCAGAAACTGCAATTCATGGCAAACTGAAATTAATTCTATTTTTATTCCTTGGTTTTAAATAAAACAGAGAAATTTCTATGACATAATGAATAAGAGGTGATCAGATTTATTTGCTCATAATTCATTTTGTTTCAGAGCCCTAGTGTAAAGAGATTATTTCTAAGTGTGGGTGGTATAATTAAACTAATCAGTTGCTTTAGCTTTTTATTCTCCTTGACGTACATTTAAGTGCAGAGCTAATAAATAATAAATTCCTGGAAAAAAAACAACTGAATGACATTTTCCATTATACAAAGCACAGGGAAAAGCATATCTCAAAGTTCTAAATTGTTTCAAGCACAGTCCTGAATTCTTTCCATTTCAAACACTAATATAGTTCTAATATCCTATTATCTGAGCATATTGCAATGTATCATTAGGTGTTTTGTATGTGCATTTACTGCCCAAAAGTGTGGGGAAAAAAAATCACCCATGCTTTCCAGAAAGGGAATAAAATATGGTGGAGAATATGGAAAAAAACTAAGTTTAGCTGATGTGCATGAGCTATCTGTATAAGAGAGAACGAGAGCCATGCCAGTGAGTGGTCTTGTCCCTATACCTTGCATTGTGTGCTGGCTTTTTACATTAGGTAGATGGGAAAGAATGGAAGAAAACATGCAGAACAAACCCTGAAAGTAGAGAATAAAATTGAACATCCTGGCCACTGACGTCAATGTCAACTCTCAAATCGAAGTCTCTTTTCAATCTCCAGTCTGATAATCCTGCTCATGGTACAGAAGTCCTGTTATCTGCTGCAATGATCACGGGATCTTCAAATCCCCAGTCACAGCAATGGAAAGCCAGGCTGTTCTAAGAAAGGATGCTGCATGGCCTTTATTAAGAAATGGTCCACATAAACACAAAAATAGTTCATTGTCAATTTTGGAAAGAGAAAATTCCTAAAAAAGTTCCATGAAAATCACTGGAAAAGTAAGAGCAAAAAAGCTCTTTCAAATTAGATATTCAATAAACAAGACTTTTATTGTTGTTCAAAACCTGAGTTGGAGATGAAGATGATGAATATTTTATGGGGGACAATTGAAAAAAAATAGGGTCAAACAGCTAAAGAAATTTCATCAAGGTGGCTTGATAATGGAACAGTACTTCTTCCTCTCCTACATTTCCTCCTAGAAACATTTCTGGAGTGTTTAAGTAAGAGAAGGTCTTGGGGAAAAAAGAGACTAAGCTCTAGTAAATCTAGAAGTCAGCCAATAAGGAAAGTACCAAAAGAATCAAGAATAAAAACAAGGCATTTCTTCTTCTTCTTACACAGACACACTAATAGGAATTCTAACACAAGGTGTATTACACTCATAATTCTTCTGTTCATGCTGGTTATTCATGCCTTTTCAAGCATGACATAATCACAGACTCATCTAGTTATAGCAAGACCTTGGCTAGTCAGAAAATTAAATGATTATTAACAGAGTTCTAAAGAAAAGACAAGAAAAAGAGAAACTAACTTGGAAAAAAAAGAACATACTAGATATCACAGAAAGTAAGAATAATGAAATTATTCAATGTTAAAATGGCATTTTGAAAGACAAATGGCAAAAATCCAAGCTCCTCCTCTTGGTAGTATAAGTGCTTTTTATTTTTTTTTTCCCCCTTTTTCAGAGTTTTTCAAATGTGTAACCCTGCTTTCACATTCTGTGGAAAATCAGTTATCACAGAAATTAATAATGTCTGCTTATTTTGATTGTGTTACTTGTTCTAGGAAGTAGATCAACTGGAAAGATAGATTAGACAAGGTCAACAAATACTTGTCAACACTGTGAAACCTATGAATATGGATAAGTAAGTATAATCCCGATTATGATGGCTTAGAGCAACAAATACAAGTGAATGACAGATCAATACAATTACTTTGTAAGGGGTGCTTAAAATACTAAAATCTAGGAGGAACATACTTCTCCTTACGTATTTAATATCTATAGTAAATGTTCCTCAAAGAGAAAAAAAAAAAGTAAAAAGTATAGGCTTAAAGAACAAAAAAAAATAGAGATGGGAGAAAAGGAAAAATAGAAGATAAAAGTTTCAATTGCGTTAAGTGCACAGGGACAAGGGCTGTTTAGGTAGGCAAAGGACAGAAGAAAATACAGCACCTGTGAGGAACCTAGAAGCTAAGAACTAAGAAATGGCAGAGTCCAAGAGAGAGAAAGCGAAGAAACTAAGGGAATAAAAACATGCAGGCATCCAGAAATAGAAAACAGTAGGATACAATATGGTGTACAGGGAACAAAACAGGTCTACAGGAACAACTGAAAACAAATGAACACAAAACAAAAATGGAAGTGTAGAAAAGAGAGGTAAGTCTTAAAGTATATACTCAAAATACAGAAGGAAATGAAAAAAGGAGGAAAAAACAGAGGCCTGGGGAGGAAAAAAAAAAAAAAGGCAAAAAAAACACCCCAAACATAAATAAATAAATAGCAGTTTGCCAGAAAGAGCTAACCTTGTCAGTCATAAGGATGACATGCCACCACTTCAGGCCAATTCTGGTCTTGCAGAAGATACTCTCAAATGACATGCAATTTCGCTAGAGGAACACGCTCTTATAATAATAAGAATTAACAAATCAATAGAGGAACTGTTTAATTTTCTTGCCATTAGTTCAAATTTACATTCCCTGCAAAGAATGTCAGAATGACAATCACTGAGCAAAACGAAATCTTGTTTATATTACAGCTGACAATCAAAGCTACAAAACGTACAGAGCTGGAACCTCTGGTAGATACCTGTAATGTAATTCAAAGTCAGAAAACTGAGTTAGCCCATAGTGAAGTATAGAAAATTTTGTTCATGAATTGAATATAAATTGGTCAACCATTCTCTGTTACAAAATTTTTTATTTAAAAGCGTGTATAATAAAGTTTGAAAAGTTCGGTAAAAAAAATGCATTTTAATGATCTCAGTGAGAACACTGCTTTGTTTAGCCCCAGTTAGGCAGCTAATATTTTAGAGAATTCAGAAAGGCTTTAAGGTCAGAAAAGGAGGACATCTAAATCACCACACATGTTTCTAATTACTTCTAGATTACCCAGCCAAATCCAGAAATATTCAGGCATAATCTTTTCTCATATAGAAAGACTGATTACTAGCTAGTGTGTTTATGTTGGTTTAGGAACACACTTAGAGATATCTTCCCATGGTCTCTCCAATCCTCAAAACCCACCATTATTTTTTCATTTCGGCATCCACAGCATACAATAGAGCAGAAGCAAACACTGAATCTATTCAAAATATTAGCTAAATGTCTCTGCTATATCCTCTCCTCTCCCAATGCCATGCTCTTCCAAAGGCATGCTGAATTTTAAAAGACAAATTGTATGCAGTACCAAGAAATTTCTGTGCATTTTCCTAATTCCTACTGATATCGGTGAGGGCAAGGAGTTCTCAGTACCTTCCAATAAAAAAAAAAACCTAAAAAATGTTTGTTTTTCTTTTTTCTTCAAGGAGCTGATGGCCTGCAGAAGCAGCAGGGTTTGTAGATCTATTTTTTAAGGATTTGTATATAGAGTAAGGAGGAATTTTTCAGGGAAATTCATAAAATGCTGTGAACTAGATTTCGGACAGCAATGAAATCAAAATGTTTTTGTAGCATTTTGGTTCTTTTTCTTCACCCACTCTATCGTAATCTCTTACTTCTGCAATTTTTAAACTAGTTTTTCCTGTGAAGGAAGTTGAAAGATGAAATGCTAATGACAACATGCTCTTCTTTCTGCTTAGTTTCTTTTACTTAACAGTTGGTATCTAAGAAGTAAACATGCTATTTGCCTCTTTCACCCAAAGTGTCACTACAGAAGAATAGCGCCAGTTGATAAATTTTGCTTTTATGATACTCATTCTTCTTCCTCTACACCTCCTGGAACAGAAATCCATCAACAGCTCATGAATTTCTGATTCTGTGTAAAAGAATGTTCACATCTAGGAGAATTACTGGAATTAGAAATAGTCTTAAAGCTTCAGGGACACATGTGTAACACAGAATTAAACCAGGGAACAATTTCCATCTAGTCCTTTGCTCCTGCTTTGACTGAGAAGCATACAACAATGCTATTCAATCTAAAATGTAGAAAATAAATGAAAGAAAAAGACCAACTGGAAAGAGTGTTGGATTCCTGTGAAAATAATATAGCAATACAGTATAGAATAATTTCTTTTGTTCTCTCTCTCTGCAGTATTTTGTAAATCATATACATGTCTTCTTAATCTTTCTGGTTTCCATCTGTCTTTCTGGAACATAGACTGTTATCCCCATCAACAGGTGATTTTAGGGACAATTCCACATTACTATCCCAAATATTGAAATGCAATAAAATTCCTGAAAACCTATCCTTTCTTTTTTGCTGTGTGAATTGCACTGGGACAATTGCCAAAAGACGTACATGGAGAATAGGTCAACAAAACGGCATCTTCCTAATGCTAGTAATAGCTGACAATAGTATATAAATATGCTCAACGCAAATTAGACTATGAAGTTCATCCTCATGTGACTGTTGTTTTTATACTGAGATTATGAAATTTGTCAATAGGACAATTCTTTCAATTCACTTTTTACTGGTATTTTTCATTTACTTCAAAAGAAAGTAAAGCAAGCCCTAAATTTCAAATTGCTCTTTCTCTATTTAATATGAATAATCTTGTGAAGCATCTCCAGACCTTCCAGCATTAATATATAGCAGGTCAGGATGTTTTAGGTTGGATTACACATAGAAATGTGTGTGTGTATAAGAAATGTGAAACTCATTTTCTTTATTTAGTAAGAATAAAGCACTGATATTTTTCAGACTGCAAATTGCAGAATGCTGGAAGTACAGATCTGGATCCTCAGTTTGTTTCAAATTCATCTCAAGGCGAGATCAAGGTGCAGCAAACAATTACTTCCTAGAAAAGCCACGTACTACATCTGTGGCCAAGTACTGACTCAACTCTTAGTCAAGCATAATCTCTTTTTCTGCCTGTTATAAATTGAATCAGTATGTATTTTTCCCTCCTCTACTTCATAGCCAGAATCTTTCCCTTTTGTTGCTTCTGGCAAAAATATAAGAAAAAAGAAATACTTCTAATCATATTATCCCACTTCATAAGAAGGAAACACCAAAACCTAGGTGCCTTGAATAGAGCTGAAAAGCTAGTCTGTGTGATCTTCAGCTGAGCTGACACAGACGACTGTGTTCACAGATGACATTAAGCTACAAAGCCAAAGGGAAGTTTTAGTTCCAATATCATGAGTTTAATTTCCACTAAAACCTGTCAAATATAGTCTTGGTTAAATCGAAGGCTGTGATTTCATCCTAAACATTTTGTGTCAGCCATTGTGTTAACATGTTCTGTCCTACTCCTCTAACTCATCCTCTGGGAAGCAGAGGAAAAGGAAGAAGCCCTGTAAGGAAAAAAATAATGCTATTTTCAGTAACAATTGCACCCTAATTTCACCAGGACAAGATAAAAACACCTCAAAAAATGTTAGTTTCACATCTCGGTCTCAAGAAAATCCTTATCTGATAGCCTGAACCTGCCATGGGCATTAATACTTAGTAGTGTCACAGGTGACCACAAGAAAGCAAGCACAGGACAGTCTGCATTTTCATCTGTAGAATTTAAAGATTTCTTGTCTTGAAGGAAAATATGAGAGTCACTGTGACTTTTACATCAGTAAAAAGAAAAAAAAAAAAGTTAGAGGACTCTACATAACAGTTTGACTAATAATCTGAATATGGCACTTTCTAAGAATAAATTATTTTTAATGTTTTTTGTATGGATCAGTTATGGATCAGTTGCGGATACAGCCTGTCTACTGTAGCCACAAGTCATCCTTTGCCATTGACCTAGCAAGTGCACAAATGAATCTAAGGTTTTCTATGATTCTTCATTGTTTTTCTCAGGTTTTTAGCAACACTGCACAGTTTCCAAAACATTTCATTTTTCTTAGCATTGAACAAGCCATCATGCCATGGAAATCAGGTAAATACAACAATATGCCTTTTTGTTAGACAGGGAAATTGCTCCATCAAAACAAGTCTGGATTACTTATACATTTTGCTGTAGTTATTTTTTATTCTGCTTTGTTAATCTTTGATGGATTTTGTTTGTTGTTAGTTTTTACTGTTTTTTTTTTGTCTATTTTGTGTTACTAAACTTTCATTTTTATTTCATTGCAGAATGATTTTTAGATAGCTTATCTTGAATAGCTTATTTTGCAGAAGCATCTGAATAATGCCTGTGAGGAAGTAGACATCCTTTATAAGATGTTTTGTGGAAAATACCCAGGAAACTATTAGGAAACATCCTCTACTAACCCCTGTTCACATTCCCAGTATCTCCAGTTGGACCGTGGTTTCACTTATTGTTAACAATATTTCCTTCTGCAGAAATGTAAACAAAAGATTTTATGACGACATTAAGCAGGTTATAATCAGGTATAAATGAAAATATTAGGACTGAACTAAGATGGCCACATTAGACAGAAATTATTCTCACTGTGTAAAGAGATGTTCTTTGGTGGAGCCCAATGAACTCTGCCTGTAGCTCTGAAACACGACTGGTAAGAATCACAAAATAGACGTGTGTGCATTTACATACTAACCTAGATGGACATCTGCCAGCAGTTTGTGACACAGGTTCAAATCTCTGAATGTATTACCAGTACACTTGGCTCAGACATGACTGATTTTAAATACTGAATTTATTTTGTTAGCAGCAAATTTGGTTTTAAAGCAGGAGTGTGAAAATAATAACTTCAATTTTATCATTTATCATCATCTAGGAGAGAGGGAGGAGGAAGAGAGATACTACATACATTTCTGTAACTTCTGTGAGTCTCTTCATGTTGTCTTTTGCCCAAAAAGACAGAACTATGCATTTAGTTCTTATTAGTAGTATAAAAATTAATAATAACTGGGCCTAGCCTCTACGCAGAGCTTTGAAGACACAAAGCTCAAAGTACTTGGTGAAGGAAGTCAGCTCATTACCCAACTCTTCTGGAAGCAGAAGCCCTGGCGGAGGGTCACAAAACACGGAACTCCTAAAGGCAATGCTTGAAATCACGACTGAAGCCCTGCTCCACTTGTCTGTCTGCTAAGGGCTTTCTGATTCAGCCTCTGTCTCTGGTTCTCTCTGAAAAATGACCTCGTATGTGAGCTTCTTAGGTATGTCCTGTATGATTTTAGGAGCTGCATTGCTCACTTGAATGAAAAACAATAAAGAGAGCACGCTGGAAACCTGGTTCTTCTGGCGTGTATTCAGGGAAGACTCCTCTTTGCATGTTATATCTAGACTTTGAGTGCTACAATTCTCCAACTGTTATTTTGTCAATATGATTTTGGCGCAATTAAAACTGGAAAAGGGTAAAAACTGAAAAATTGCAATCCTAGATATGCTAAGATGAGCTAATCTAAATATTTTACTTAAAAAAAATACAACTCTGACATTCAAAAAAATCGTTCTCGTTTGTTTTACTTTTTAATTTTTCCCTGATAAGGAATTATATGTAGCTCTGCTTTGTTAGTTCTCTTGCAGATACTAAAATTAATTACCCAGCCTTCTGTGGAACTACATTGTATTACCCCTTGCTGACACTGAATTGAAACATACAGTAAGTAAAATATTTTCCCCTACAGTCTTTATGCTATGGTATGATAATATACTATGGCATACTCCCATCTCAGCAGTCTCATATCAGCAGATATTTCGCTAATAGTCTAAAAATTAGCATTTAAAATGTTAATTGCTTCCTGACTAATGATGAAAATCATGAGTTAAATGTGCAAGAATTATTTATAAAGTGCAGCAGTGCATTAATTTTCTCCTCATATTTTAAAAATACAGCAGCCAGTGAGGAATTTAAGAGCAATTAGTAAGGTAGACTATACAGGTCTGTGTGTGTCAACTTTTCTATAGTTTATACTCCATACTATTTGTGCTCCAGGACGAAAAAAAAAAAAAAAAAAAAGAGTCACATTGCTCCACCTAACATTAATTCATGTGCTTGCCTAATTTCACCTAGATTGTAAAAGCTTTCTCAGCAGAAACATAATATAATTATTGACTAAATTCTGCTCTTTGTAGTCAATGTATGAGCTCTTTATTAAATACAGCAGTAGATAGTTATTCACAGTAGGACAAAAATCTTCGAGCACACAAGCTCTCCTTAAAACAAAAACTGTATACAGCCTTCTCATCAGAAAACCTACTAGCTCAATGCATATTTGCTGTGTTTAAAAATTCCAAACGTGATCATTTATTTCTGCACAGAATCCATGAAGAAAAATGTGATAGTAAGAGTGGCATCAGGTTTAGTGTACACACTTTCCCTTCAAAAACTGTTCAATACAGCAGCACACACACCATTTTTTTTTTCCATTGGCTCTTCCATCCTAGCATTTTCTCAGGTTTACACTTTTTAAAAAGAGAAATGAAGCCCACAACTTTCAACATGATGTGGATTATGAAAGACAGCTACGTGTAAGTTAAAATATACATAAATCTACATTTTTTTTTTGTATGGTATTGAAAGAAGTATGAGGCATAATGAAAACTCCATCCAAGCAAAAGATGATACCTTTCAAAACGGAAAAAAAAAAGTCAATATCTGTAAGGAGAAATACTAAAGCTTCAGAGTAAGCTAATTACAGGAAGCATGTAAGCAAGACAGTAAGGCACAACTAGGAGATAAAAGTAGAATTCTACAATGACATTTTATAGCCACTTTTCAAAAGTCAATTTCACTTTTAGTGTCATGTTCCTTATTTGAGAAAAACAAGATGAGTGCAATCACTTAAGTAAAACAAAACAAACAAACAAATGAACAAAAAGAGTTTTGCATCCTAACCTACTTTTAGCTTATGCAGATTTAGTGTAGACTGAATTAATTCATCATCACTATTGATTTATACTGAAGTACTTATGCCCAGAAAAGGCACAGACATTTTTTAAAAGATGAAAATTGGGCGAAAAAGGCAAAGGTAGCATAAAGGTATTTGTCTAGTGTTTTTAAAGCAGATGAGAATAAATTAAAGCTGCACTTCATTGTTTTGCCAGTGCTTTTTGCAGGAGTTAGGATAAGGTCTTGGTGATTTTGATAGCACCACAGGGAACATATTTTCGCATGCGTAAAATGCTCTTGAATAATTGCTCCAATGTATTAGGAATAAAAGCATTCAAAAGCAGCTAAACAGGGTTAGTTTCATCCTTCCAAAAACTGAATATGTCAGGCCCTGCTCCAGCATAGCGTTTCTTTTTATAGATAGTTTGCTAACACAGCAGCGTAACGCATGTTTATAAAGTGATGGAAGCACTGCCAAGTTTAAAGCTATTCAGATAAGTCATCTTTAAATTAATAATCCGGTTTCATTTTAAAGGCTGATCAGCTTTAAAAGGCAAAAATGAATTTCGTTTTTATAAGGATGGAATGAAGCTCTAAATCAACACAAATTTTGTGCAAGTTTCCTGCTTTTTGGACAGGTATAAGTAAGTTACCCAGATCTTCAGCTATCTCAGTTTAGAAATTCTGTTTCCATTCAGCAGTTTTACCCACAAGCAAATTGTGATTTTGGGATATCAGATAATCAGACTGCACCAGAAAGCCTCGATACACCCAGGATCCCTGCACGCAGTTTACATCTGGAGAAGAGCAGCAGCTGGAGTAAGGCAGATTTAAGTTCACTCAGCCTGACTGAATGGCCTCACTATATTGAATAGGTTGAAGAATTACATGCACAAGAAACTGCCTCCAAACCTTAGGATCCCGTTAATACCAAGCCTCCCCAGCTGGTCTTGGCATATGAGGCAGAAATTGCATCAGAAGAGATTAACATTCCCTTGGGGGCTAGTCAAATTTATTCTGTCAGACTAACGTGAAACAAATAACCCTATTTAATTCATATTTATGAATGGGACAAGGAGATCAGCATTTACATATCCAATAAGATTATTTTACTCAGATATTGTGTAGGGGAAAAAATCCTCTATAGAAATCACTATAATAAAAAACTATGAAAGTAAGCACAACTTGAAAAAGCTATAGTCATCTCTCACTGTGAGCACGCCTGATTTGTAAAAGTAAGTGTAGTTACAAGGCACCTAACCCTCAGTGTTTTTCTGAGAGAAAACATGTAACAGAACAGTGCTGATGCACAGAAAAAAAGTTAGTTAGAGCACTTAGTGTTCTCAGTGCTTTGAAAGTATATTTGTTCCTCATAAAATACATGAAAAATCAAAAGAAATAAAGAACGGAGCGTAGTCAATGAGAGAAACGAATCTATACACAGCATAATAAACAGTACCATGAAGCAATGGCATCAAGTTTTAGTGGTCTTCAGCTAGCCAAAGGATATAGGCACAAACTGACATAATTTGAAAGCAGATCCAGGTTATTAATTTGTTTAGCATGAACTCTTGAGTGGCATGCAAAGCAAAAATAATTTTTAAAATGAATAAATGATATAACAAAACAAAATCACTTTCTGCAATGTAGAAATATTTTCTAATTACTTAGAAGAAAACCCCGTATTTTTACAGCTGGTTATGCAAATAAAAGACTTAACAAAATAATATTTTACAGTAAGAATCTTATATCAACCAACATTTTTGAACGAATGTTAACAGCAGCCACCTTGACAAATATTTTTCTGTAAAAGCAAAAAGCAAAACAACCCAACCATTTCTAAGACCACAGTGTAATTATCAGCCATTTAGCCTGATACTTTATACACGCTTTTACAACAAAAGTAAAGACTAACATAGGTGCTTTTAAATTTTTTGTTTGGAAAAGACTATTCCTCTTTTGTTAAAATTAGTTTATTAATACCAGCTTAACAGAGACTTGGACTTCTGTGCGTTCAGAATCTTAACATATTATTAGATACTTTTGCCTATAATATGTAAAAGCATTCTATCAATTGGTAAATAATCTATTGATATGGTAGTTGGTGGGAGAACATTAGCAAATTATCATAGTCTACTGTGCTCAAAATGCATGAACATATTCATTTTCTCTTGTCAGCATGCAGAGTTAATGAGGTTAGTGACAAAATTTGGCATATTTTGCAGGTATTGTATACTGCCATGATGCTTATTCTTGATCATTTTTTTGCAAAGTATTGCTATCAGAACTTCCCCCCACATCCAGTCATTTATTTCTTCTGAAAAGCTGTTTTGCTTTCTTAGAGTAAAGGATGCTTTGAGAAATGCTGCCATATATGCTGGGGCTTTCTCTTGTGTCTTGTTATGTGCAATTGCAGAAGCTTACACACAGTATGCTGAAATGTATTTTGTGCAAATACTGTCAGAGCATAATGCTTTCCAGGGCAGTAAGTATCATGGTTATCAATGTATCAGTGTTTGGACAGCACCCAGCATCATCCTGAGTGGGATTTTCAGCTATTTTATTTACCAAGTGCTGCATGAAAACATAAAGGGAATATTTTTATTTTTATTTTTAATTTAAGTGAACAATTGATATTGCCTCCAAACTCTTTCCACTGTTATCTGTGCTCTTTCTGGGATATTCCAAGCAGAACTGCCAGCACATAAATGCTCACTAATATACTTAAACCTTTTAATTGTATGCCTTTATCCTAACCAAAAAACACAAGAAAATGGCACTAAGGAAAACATGTCAAACTGCCAAGAAAAGCCAAATCATGAGGCAAATCAGGAGACAATTCTGAAGCTGGCAATGCATTTGGCTGCAGGACCTGCCAAATAACCAGCTGCTTCTGCTACACAAATACCCCCAGAGCGCGGCATGGAAGTTCTACCAGACATAACTACCATACAAAATTAATGACTAAAGCTTAATTTAGGGAAAGAAGTTAATTGCAGATCATGCTTTCACCAACTGTTGTCAAAGAAGTTTAGAATAATTACGGGGGAAAAAAATAACAAACATCTAATTGATAAGTGCATCTCTAATTTGTCGTAACTACTGCAACCCTACACAAAGCAACTGAAACCCAAGTCCATTTCTGCAGTATTTTAATAAAGATTTCTAAGATGATTCATAAAGATAACTAACATAAGTTCACCAGTGCTTCTGCAGAGAGTTACAGGATGTTTTCATTAACTCTAGATCATAACATTTTGCATATTAAAAGTAGCAAAGTAATTAAGAGAATGATGACACAGAATATGACTTTATAGTTCTTCAGAGCCCTAACATTAATAGGAATTGTTTCTTTGACAGAATTGCATAAGACTTTACTACAGAAGTACCAGCTGGAACAAAATTATCAGTACAGCACTTAAAATTTATTTTTCTCTATAATGAAATAGCAGAGGGATGTACCAGGAAAATTAAAACTTTTAATGATCATTGATGAGTTGCATTAATGCAATCCTTTCAGTGTTCTCTGGAGCAGTACATGTTTTTTGTTGACAAGATATAAACAAAAATGTTAATACAATGTAAAGTCTGGTTTGAGTTCCTACATCTCTACAAACAACATGTCGATTATGAAGACTTTCTTTAACAACTGAACTGTTTCTCTTTTCAATGTTGAAAGACACAAAACTTAAATAGCAGTAAAGTCAGAAGAAATCAGCTCTGCTCCCGGGTCCTGACCTCTGCTATTTCATGGTCAATGTGGCCAAACCCGCCTCTGATCTTCATATTCCAAACAAATTCTTCCTTGTTTGTAAGTGTGAGGTCTAGCAGAGCATCGCTCCTCCTTGGCTTCTCAATTACCTCTGTTTGGAAGCAGTTATCCAAGCACCTCAGAAATCTTCTGCATTGCTTGTGCCCTGCTGCATTGCCCTGCCATCCAACAGTGGGATGGTTAAAATTGTTCAGGTGCAGTAGGGCCTGCAAATGGAAGGCTTCTTCTAGTTGTCTGAAGAAGGTCTCATCTACTCATTCTGCCAGGTGAGATGGTCTATAGCTCACCAGATCACCAGCACTGATCTGCCCACTCATGCCCACTCACGACCCATAAGCTCTCAATTGCCTCATCATCTATCCAGAACTCCATGCATTCCCACTGCTCTCTTACATGAATAGTTCCCCTACTTGCCTACTCAGCCTGCCCTTATCTACCCACTGCAGCTCTCCACTCATGTGAACTCTCAATGATCACATCTCCATGATCTTAATGACACTACAGTTCTCCAACTATGCGCAGACCTCTAATTCCTGCTCCTGCTCCAGCCTCAGCGAGAGACTGCAGGCACTCCTGGAGTCCCATGCATGGAAAGCCACATCCTCCCTTGCAGGATGGTCTGAGATAAGGGTGCTGATGATCCAGGAATAGTTGTTCCTGTTGGTGCTGGGGACCATGCTCTGTGGCATGTCCTCACCACTGCTGAGCACATGGATGCTGGTCTCATCAAAAGTTCTGCCTATACTTTCAACTGCTTCATTTTCTTTGCAGTTTGTTGATGGCTCATTATCATGCAAATGTGTGCTTACCATTCTCTGTAAGCTTGCCGCAAAAACAGTCCTATTAATTACCATCATTCACCAGTGAGTTGATAACTGAATCAATAAATTCATGAGCTGCATTGAAAATATTTGAGTACCTTCTGCATATTCTTTAGTAGGATGCCTATGAATGCCTTAAAGAAAGTCGCAATTCTTTGCCTGTTCTTTCTCATGATGTCCCTGGTTCATTCACAGTCTCACTGTCATCCTGCCATGACAGCTTCCACCACTACGTTTTGTCTTCCAAGCTTACGTGAAAAGATTATTTGCAAATCTCTTTTCACATAAACCATAACACAACACAGCACAAAGACCTACTGGAAGCATGTCTGTGCAAACTCTATATCTAGGAAAAATATTTGACACCCATCTACAAGAAGGGTTGTATGGAGGATCTGGGGAACTACAGGTCTGCCAGCCTGGCCTCCGTACTGGGGAAGGCTATGGAGCAGACCGTCTTGAGAGCGATCATATACCATGTGCGTGACTACTATGTGACCAGGCCCAGGCAACACGGGTTCATGAAAGGCAGATCCTGCCCCACCAACCCGATCTCCTTCTACAACCAGGTGACCCACCTAGTGCATAAGGCTGTGGACGTGGTCTATTTAGACTTCAGTAAGGCCTTTGACAGTCTCCCACTTCCTTCTCCTGGAGAAACTGGCAGCTCATGGCTGAGACTGGTGTACTCTTTGCTGGGTGAAGAACTGGCTGGATGGCTGGGCCCAGAGAGTGGTGGTGAATGGAGTTAAACCCAGCTGGTGACCGGTCACAAACAGTGTTCCCCAGGGGTCAGTGTTGGGGCCAGTGTATCCTCTTTAATATCTTTATCAACAATCTGGATAAGGGGATGAGTGCATCCTCAGCAAACTTGTATGTAGACAACCCCAAGATGGGAGGAAGAGTTGATCTGCTTTTGGGTAGGAGGGCTCTGCAGAGGGATCTGGACAAGCTGGATTTGATGGACTGAGGCCAACCATATGGGGTTCAACAAGGCCAAGTGCTGGAACCTACACTTTGCTCACAACAACCCCATGCAGCGCTACAGGCTTGGGGCAGAGGGTCTGGAGAGCTGCACATCAGAAAAGGATCTGGGGCTACTGGCTGACAGACAGCTGAGCATGAGCCAGCAGTGTATGCAGGCGGCCAAGAAGGCCAACGGCCTCCTGGCTTGTATCAGGAAGAGTGTAGCCAGCAGGACTACAGAAGTGATTGTCCCCCTGTACTCGGGACTAGCGAGACCGCACCTCGAATACTGTGTTCAGTTTTGGGTCCCTCACTACAAGAAAGACATTGAGGTGCTGGAGCGTGTCCAAAGAAGGGCAACGAAGCTGGTGAAGGGTGTGGAGCAGAGACCTTATGAGAATGGCTGAGGGAGCTAGAGTTAGCTAGTCTGGGGAAGAGGAAGCTCAGGAGACACCTTATCACTCTCTACAATTACCTGACAGGAGGTTGTCGTGAGGCAGGTGTCGATCTCTTCTCCAGAATAACTATCAATAGGACAAGAGGAAATGGCCTCAAGTTGTGCCAGGAGAGGCTCAGGTTAGACATCAGTAAAAATTTCTACAGGGAAAGAGTGGTGAGGCATTGGAACAGGCTGCCCAGGGAAATGGTGGAGTCACCGCCCCTTGCAGTGTTCAAGAAATATGTAGATGAGGTGCTTAGGGGCATGGTTTAACACGTATTGTTTTGAGGGACTTATGGTTAGACTCAATGATCTCAAAGGTCTTTTCCAGACATAATGATTCTATGATTCTGTGAAACAAAAACATATATGGTATCCATAAACATAAGCTAAACCATGTTTCATTGTCATTTGCAGCTTTGATAACTTATTCATCTAAGAGAAATTCCAATAATAATGTCAGATGCCCCAGGTTAGCAGAAATGGGATAACAAATTTGTGCAGTCAGAGACAGCATGAACATACATAGTCTTTCTTTCAGTAACTTGAAATTTTTTTTGTGTTCCATCATTCCTAAAAAGATGCTCTTGGATAAAAATATTCCAGCAATGCCTGTTTGAGAAATTTGGTGCAAATCTAAAAAGTCTGCTGAACTATGAAGGGCACAAGCACCTCCTGAGAATTGAGTCCTTCTCCTGCCCCTCCTCAAACACTCATCCTTTCTTCTACCTTTTCCAAGCACAGAAATATTGCCAAGCTTTTTTTTTTTAAAAAAAAAAAAAAACTTAGTCTTTTTCACCAGCAGCTTCTAGCTTTCTTTGCTTGGCTTCACCCTCCACATCAACATCAAAGGTCTTCTGGCTTAAACTCTTTTAAAAGGCAGTCTCAAGCTATTTTCTGTATGGAATGATACAGGGATAGCTATATCAGGAAGGTTTCTAGAGCTACCGCCTAGAAGCATCTTGCCTTTTCCTTCCTTGTAGCAATTCAAGGTCTCATTTCTGAGCTTGTAAACAGAAATATTTCCCCTGCATAGTGCAAGTACTGCACTATGCTACATCTCATAATCATTGCTAGAAAAATGCTGATAAAAGGCAAAGCATGGTCATAGAATCACAGAATCCTTAAGGTTGGAAGGGACCTCTAGAGATCACCCAGTCCAACCCCCCTGCACACGCAGGGTCACCTACAGCAGGTGGCTCAGGACTGCGTCCAAGCGGGTTGGGAAGGTCTCCAGAGAAGGAGAATCCACAGCCTCTCTGGGCAGCCTGTGCCAGGGCTCTGTCACCCTCACGG
>VZSV01000013.1:7304664-7327746 GCA_013398735.1 Nothocercus julius | reverse complement strand
CCAGCTCTCCCAGCCTTTCCTCACAGGGCAGATGTTCCAGGCCCCGGATCATCCTCGTAGCCCTGCGCTGGACTCTCTCCAGCAGCTCCACATCCCTCTTGTACTGGGGAGCCCAGAACTGCACACAGTGCTCCAGGTGTGGCCTCAGCAGGGCTGAGTAGAGGGGCAGGATCCCCTCCCTTGACCAAAAACACTTTATCAGATATTGTTGTATTTTCTCATAAATTTACTTGCCCAGACATGGGTGTTTTAAGTACACACAAATTTTAATCTCATAACTTGCTAGCACATAAAAATCTGAAATCATGCCAAAAAAAAAAATATAGCACAAATCTTTCTAGAAACTAGAAGTGCTATCAGGACCCAGTAAATACTGCCATTTGCATAATTAGTATTTAATTTCCTTCTCACCAGAAACACTAAATTTGTGACCAAGTAAGGCTCTGTCACCACCTCTTGGTGAAGATGCTGCCTGTGGTGACCTTTACAATACACTTCTTTTGTCATTGCAGAGCGCAGTCTCCAGGACCACTTAAAGACAAAGCTGGCATACGTGAGTCCAGCAGGAGGAACATGCAATATTGTAATCTTTCAAGAGCAAATGACAGTCTTTAATTTCTCCTCCCTCTGACTGGCCCAAGAACTGCCATTCCATTTATCTGCATTAGGAGCGACCAGTCTGCAGGAAGCAATTGTTTTCGATCAGTGTACCAAATACCTCCCCAGACTCCACTTTCTGCATTTTCACTTTCCGTTGTTCTTATTAACTTCATTGCAACTTCACAAATTGTTTTTATAACATAGCACTTGTATGTCCCTCCCTGGGCTGTACTCTGAAACAGGCCTTCTATTAACAAATATTACTTAGGTTTATTTTTTTGCCTTACGTACTGTTTCATAGTTAAGTGGATTGAATAGAACTTGGCATCTACTAAACCATCTATTTATCTAAATCCCCCTATAATCTCTCAGATTGTTTGCTTTTTCACTGTATTTTACTCAATGATTCAAATGTCATGAAAAATAGAAAATTTAATCATTAGCCTTGTCAAACTAATTAAGGTGCATAACAAAAACCACTGAGGAATAAATAACAATCTTATTCTTGAAACAATGAATTTTTCCTCAGGCTGATGCTGTAAAGCTACTTCTGCTTCTCAAGGGGAGTACATTTAGTAGACTTACAGATTTATAGACCAGTCGAGACTATAAAGCTGGAACTGCAGAAGTCTTAGGCACCTGCCCATGCACCAAGACCATGAACTTATTTTTGACTAAAGAGTCAGCTCACCTAGGGTTAGCTAGTCTTGCGATCTACATCCAGGGAAAATTTAAAATAGAAAAGTGGTTTCCTCGGCAGAAAAAAAAAAAAGAAAAAAAAAGTGCAGGTCTTTTAGAGCTATGTGACACTTTCCTCATTAAAAAGCATGCAGTTATGTTCCAGCGTTCAACTACAGTCATCTCTTAGTCTAAATGGGAAGTTGCGAGGTTTTTTTTTTTTTGCCTTTTTTTTTTTTCATAGTAGAAATACATTTAACATCAAGCAAGTCGTATTTCAATCATTCAAATGAATTTGAATTTCTTCATGGAATGAGTCTTTATCCTCCACTGTTTGCATCTGTCTTTGTCCTTCTATTCTCTCTTTCCCATTACTCCACACTCTTTTTGTACTATTAACTCCACCATCTCTATCTGTGGCTTCCCTGTTTAGGCATTATTATTAGACTTAACAAACATTTTTACCTATGATTCTGCCAATCTGTATGTCTTGTGAATATTAATCAATGTCCACAGCCCTTTTATATAAGTAGGCCACTATGGAAAAAATATGCTGAATAGTGGCCATTATTTGAAGTTCATTCAGGGACAACACCCATCTAAGAAATTTTTAAATCCATAAAAAAAGTTTAAATCCATAAAAAAAAAATCCATCAAAAAAAAAAGTGCATAAAAAAATGAAGTGCCTCATTCTGAAGCCACTTAATGCAGGCTTTAATGAAGGCTTTAGGCAGGCTTTAATGAATGACCATGTCTAAATTTGTACTCTCAAATTCTATTTGTTCACTTCATATTTACCTTTAATTTAGCAGAGACCCAAGGAAAATACATAAATGAAAGTAAAAACCAACTTTCTCCTAGCAATTTTAAATGCTGTTGCAGTCCTTTAAAATTTTGTTGATGTTGATACTTTTCAGCTTGAGACATTTTTCAAAAATGGTATAAGAAACTCACACCTGCACATATTTTCATTACCATTCATTCAAAGGCCTGCAGTGATAGCTTTGCTAAGATGATTGCTGACTTCCAATAAATACTGTTTCTTCTAAAGTTAATACCAGTAAGTGTTTTTTGCTTTTTTTTTTATTTAAAAAGGTATATATTTGAAGGCAGAGTCAATTTTTGAGTGTTGACCAGTAGAGAATTTTAGTTTTCCTTATCCAAGATGGAAAAAATATACCATTCTGTTACTCTAGAAAGTCATATATACATTCAACAATTTTAAAAGCTATTTATGACAATACATTGAGGTAAGGATAAAAGCTTGTCCTACACCACCTAATGGTAAAATTAATGACTTGGTTTGGCAAGGATTTTGCTATCTTTTTTGGCTTGTAACCTTTTAATACTCTATTTTAAAACCAAAACGCTGTACACAGAAATCCCTGGGAGCAACCTGTCAGTTCCAATAGTAAATTACAACATACATTCAATAATGCTAAAGCAAGGTTAGCACAATATATCAAAAATATTAGAGAAAGAATAAAAAGTTAAAGAAAATCCCCCAGAAGCAAGTTGGGGTGGGGGGGGGAAGTCATTAAGAACTTCCCAATGGAAATGAGTGGTTGAGGATTAAAAAATAAACAATTTCAGAGAGAGAATCTTACATTGAGGTCATATACCTGTTTGAACTCAATCATGGCTTTATACAGAGAGTATAAGACAATTCATTTTTGGCTTTCTCAGGAGGACGAAAAGAATGTGGTATACCAAGCCTTTCTGCCTTTTAAGATGCCTATCAGGAGAGAGCACGAGGACAAAAATATGTGTTTGGTGTGCTTTTACCTTCCTGGGGTTTGGCAAAGTCTAGACCCTGTCTCTCTTGTTCTTGGTACAGATATAAAAAATATCTGGCAAGGATCACTCGGCCCAGTTTTCTCAGTGTGGTTCCCATAAGCCGGCTAGTAGATGCCATATACATACTGAGATTCAGAAAAACCTATGGATCTCCTCATTTATCAGCTTCTCTCTGGGGATGGGGAGGGAAACTGTGTAGCTGCATAAACAAGTTCCATGTATGCCATTTCAGAATATATGAAAATGTGCAGACCTTTAGAAAACACTAAGGCGCATGCATACAGTTCCATTTCCCTTGGAAGAAGTCTGTGTTTCTCCTCATTGTACTTCTGACTTCAGGAGCTCTCTTACCAAGAACAGATTCTGTCTTTCAAATACAATTGCCCCATGGCCCAAGGCAGGCTGCTTTCTTGTATAAACCACCTTGCCTTCAGAGCGCCTCTTGCAGCCAGTCAACCAGAGTCCTCTTGGGTCACGTCTACTAACTTCCCAGTTATTTCAATTATTTATGCTCTTAAAATCTGTGCCACCTGAGCAGACAGCTAGATCTCCTTTCTTCACATGTAAGGCATGAGGACAAAGTGAAAAAAAAAAAAAAAACAGAACTACAAAAACACAGAGTTAAAAAACAAACTGGAGCTCATGACACAAAGACAATGTCAGAATGGCCAAGAATATCTTATTATAAAAGGACTACCTTGACATAGTTGATCAGTAGCAGGAGTGAGGCAAGTTTGTGCCTCCTATGGCTCCTGCTACATCTCCTGGTATCCAGTTTACCTAGGCAGTTAGTTTTTAGGTAGCACCAAAGTGAAACCGCACAGCATTAAGTTCACAGTGCTATCCGGAACTTTGCAATAGAGCAAATCTTGAGCTTTTCTTCATATTTACCGTGCAATGAAATGCCAAGCAAGAATTAAAGGGTGTTTCTGAAAATAGTTTGAATGTGAATTAGAGGATATTTCAGCAGATCCGATGCAGTAATTATAGGGTAGGTAGAGCAAACAGACTGTAATAGAAAAGTGAGACTGGCAATCATAGACAAACTGTTTACTTCCCGCTGATGGAAGAATGGAGCAAAGGGTCACCAGGTGGGTTTTTATCTAACTTTTTTTTTCTGATAGATTTCTCCTTGACGTCAGTCTTAACAGACAAGAACAGACAATTATTTGGTCCCAGTATACTAGTTATTTGCAACACCTGGCAGCTCTATGGAAGTCTTCAGCCACCATCAAAAATAATCTTTTACAGAAGGATGGAAACATCAAGTTCAATTTATACAAAGGAAGATGAGAAACAGGGAGTTTAAATAACGCATTCCATTGTCAAATTGAGCTGGGGCAACAAGATTTTTCAGCTGTTAATCCAGTGTTTAAACAGTGTCAAAGCAGCTAGCTTTGAAAGACTGTAAACATATAATATATATTTATATGAAGTATGTCTTCATTCTGGGAATCATGAGTCTTCATGACTATGTAACAAAACCTGATACAGTTATATAGATGAACCATGTTCCTGGTTTTGGATATCTATGGTCTGTTGTTAACAAAATCTGATGCACAGATATTTTTTATTATCAGGTCACATAGTAATAGAGACATACTTGGACCCAAGCATAATCATCAAGCCTTTTTTTTTTTTTAATTTGAATGATGAAAATTTCCAGATCATTTTTTATGGTTATTTTCAAATGATGAACATTCAGCCTCTCACAGCTTCAGAAATACTTAACTCTAGGACGAGGCAAGTCTCTTATCTCCCTGCATTCTGAGGCGCACGTATCATGTACCACCTACTCGAAGTTTTCCAGGATGAAATATCCCATAGTTCATATATTTCATGGAACAACTCAGGAAGAATCAACCAGATGGTTTCAGCATACATTCGGGGGAAAAAAAGAAAAAATCTGGTAAAGTGGTAAAGGCTTAAGAGATCAGAGAAGCAAAAGAAACAGAAAGGTAGCCTGCGGCAGGTAGATTGAATGTGTGTTAATGAGGATAGGCAGAAATATCCTAATTAACAGCCTTAAAAGACAATACAAGACAAACTTTTTTCTTTCTGCCTTCATTTTTTTTTCTATAGAACTTTAAATATCAATTCTCAGGATAAACATATTACAACTTTAATAAGGAAAATGGCAAAATAAATAGGTTTGATTTCATTACTCATCTCTCCACATATCAAAAAATATCTTTAAATGTTTCTGATTATTCTCCAATCAGTCAAAAAAAAAAGTACTATTGCAGCAAAATTTCATCTGTGCATCTTTTTATCCTGTCACATGAACATATTTTTATTTAATGTCCATAATGTCCCTGGGAAACTGATCTCATTTTGAAGTTGCCCCTGCACTCAGCAGGAGGCTGGGCCAGGTGACCTCCAGAAGTCCCTTCCAACCTAAATTGTTCTGTAACTTCGTTCTAACACATTGGCTAGGAATCATCCCATCCTTTCTCTTTTCACAATCTATCCAATGTTGATGAGAAAGATAAGTAAGCAAGAGCACTGAGACTGAGCAGTCTTTTTTTTTTTTTTTTTTTTTTTTTTGCTGGTGTATATGCATGCAGAAAAACATATTATGAAACATTTTTAATAATCGATATAAAGAGAGATATGTTTCAGCTTTAAAAAAAAAAACCCTCATGTATATACATTTTCTTTCTGTTGAAATTTCTTCTTAAATATGAGAACCACCACTTTTCATAAAAGTGAAAAAATAAATGATTGGTCGATCACTGGCACGTGATGAATTTCTGCTGAACAGCTAAACACCTATTTCCAAATGGAGCACTGAAAATCATTTTTTTATCATGCAGGTATGTCTGCTTCTAGTGCTGTGCAATATAATCAAAACAGCATCACAAAGAGAGCAGTTGTCAATAGAAATGGCAAAGAAAACCTTGAAAATGTTGTCTCTGTACATCTGATATTAATGCTTCTGAAGTTTAATGTTCCTAACCCTGCCAGTTCTCCTGCCTGGAAAATGTCTACTGATGTAACTTGTCCCTAAAGCCTTTCTATATGTGAGAATTTCAGTATAACCAGCAGTTTCCTTTTTATTATTCTTTCAATAAATTGTTTTGCAGACAGACAAAATATGCAGCAATGCAAACATTGTTTCCAATAGCTAGTAGTAGCTGCAACTATACCTATTCCCTTTTTCCTCATTTCTTCCTCCGCTTTCTCTTCACAGCAACAGTTGCCACCAGGCATCTTTTACACTGTTTGTTCTAACACCAATGTTTCTGTGAAATCCCTGTTCATCTACCAAGAGCATAATTCTTTATGGGATTCTGAGAACCGTATCTCATTACTTAGGAATTAAAAAATAAGTGCTAGAAGTACCTGATGTAGAAGTACAAGAACATTTATTGGCAGAAGAGCCTGAATCTTTTCATAAGACAGCACAGCTCTGCATCACTTTTCTTTTACCAGTATTTGTAAGCTTAAGAGTGTTCTTAAACTCTTAATGTAAAACAGCAAAAGCTTTAAATTTCTCAGCCCTGTTAAAGTACAAGTGGGTATATATTTAAGATAAAACACAGAAACTGAGAGTTTGGATTGATATATGTAATAATCTGTCTTCAGACAGCCTTCTGCAGCACAGGCTACCATGGCTACCACTAGATGTTCAGAGAGTAGCAGAAAAGATGAGCCAAAATCTGAGCACATCACTAGGACAACCTCTCACAAAGAAAGAAAAAAAATAACTTTTTTCAATGTGCACTTACAGACCAAATGACTCCTGAGAAAATAAATCTTGTTGTATTATCTCTGGAACAGTTCGTAAGCTAGACATACCAAAGAGCAGCTTTGGCCAAATTACGTGCTATACCAACAGCAAAAAAAAAAAAAACCTGTTCAAGAACAGCATAACAGATGGTAATGAAAAGCATTATGGATGCTTATAGTCCATATAGAATAAAAGGAATCACTGTTTTTAGGCCATACATCTCAAAACCACAGAAACACCTCTTTGACTAACTGCATTGAATTGTCTCTACAGAAACTGTAAGTGTGAATTCTTACTTTTTATATAGTGCTGCTTGGGTTGCCGTGTCACTCCACTCTACTTGAACAGTGTCTGCTCCAGTAATGAAGCTTAGATGTTTCAAAAACTATGATACAGCCATTATTCTCTAACTGCCTATTTTACATATTACTGTAATTTGGTTGGAAAAGCCATAAAAATCTTTTTTTTTAAATTTCCCTTCTAAGTCCAATTATTATCACAGAGTATAAAGCACTTCTATCATTAAAAACGTACAAAGAAAAAGTTGTTTCCAGAAAAAAAAAAAAATGTTGAGCTATGTTCATTTCCCTGCTCATTTCATTTTAATGCCAAATATGCCAGTACAATGTGTTTATGCACAGCAGTCAAACTAATATATATGTATATATACACACATATATACAAAAATATATATATGTATTTGTGTGTGTGTGTGTCTCTCTCCCACATTTTTTCCAGAATTATTTCTTACTTATCTGAGTTTCTAAAACAGGATTTTCCTGCCTGGAAAGATGTTAGTATTTCCCTACTGATTTTTGCCATCTGACAATATATTAGCCCCTTTCATACCACAAATAAAATGTCTGAAGAGTAGATTAGGATTAAAAAAGGCTTTTGTCTCCTTTATTTACAAGACAAATAAAAGCAGTGGGTTAGGAATGTTATGAATTTTATCAACACAAAATTAATTTATATTTCAAAACTGTGGCTATTATAGCAAATGTACATTTTCCTGTTCTGAGGAACACTTTGTTCTGCATGTATTCACAGACATTCCAGCAGCTGTTTGTATATGAATTCTTTACATTTGTTTCCAACCATCGATCCTTTTCTTCTCACTTTCACCACATTAAATTTCCTATATGCGTTTTGATTCTTTTTCTAACTAAGCAGTAAGCCACAACACAGTGGAATTTTTGGCTGCTGATAGTTGCCAGAAGGTGTTAGGAGGTATGCAGCCAATGCAGTGCTCAGTCTGATCCATCTTTGAAAAAGGATTTAAAAATGCAAACTGACAGTTCAGAATACAAACAAAAGCTCCATTCTTTTGACGTTACTATGACACACACTAAAAAAAAAAAAAAAAAAAAAAAAAAAAATGTGTGCTAGGGAAAGCAAGTACTTATTATGAAGGTGTCAAGTAGGTGACCAAGCAGAATGTTAGCTTGCAGGTAGCAAAGAGACTCTGTACAGCCTCTGTACATCATGACATTAAAGCAGGGACAGAATTAGTAAGAATATCCGTAAGCAATATGACTCACTGAAAGACTTAAAACCACTTATGTGACTTACATGAGGAAAGGCAAAGGGGACAGAACAGAATGTGTGCTGGATGGGAAGTGTGGTGAAGGGCACCAAGCTCGGCACTCGGGAAATCCAAGGAGGAAAGGAGGAGGAAGACACCATTCACACAGATCTATGCTGAGATTACTCAGTGTGGTGCTGGGTGCTTTTAAGGTTAAGAAGGGAACCACAGAATCATTATGGTTGGAAAAGACCTTCAAGAACATTACGTCCAACCGTAAGCCCTTCAACACCATGTCTGTTAAACCATGTGCTTAAGTATAGAAGCCTCTCCCCACCTCACCTTGCTCTGACAAAAGTCTGGTTGCTACTGGTGTTGCAACCACCAAAGCATCATCTTTTGACTGGCCCCAAGTTTGGGTAACACTTTCAGCCATCCATGTGGCATTCAGCTCACTATTGTCCAAAAATAATGAACGTGCTGCAGCTTATAATTTTGCACTGAGACAATGTGTGGAATCCATATCCCCACAACAGCACTTAAAAACCTGGCCCATTTCATTAGCAACCTAACACTACTTTCTACACTTTTTTTATTTTCTGAATAAAATATATATATTTACTCCTAGTAAAAGATATAGAATAGATGTGGTTGCCGTTTAAGTAGGAATTAAGTTGCTCCGTATTTAATGGAGACATCAACAAGGATTCCATAGGGAATTCCTAGAATATCCTGGTTTTGGCACAGTCTGTATTTCCCTGCATTGAATGGTAGGAGCCATGCACCTTCCATAGTTGTTATGTACAGTTTGCAGCTATCCATAGAGTTGGTGTTTGACTAAGCATGCATTTGTTTAAACAAAGCAGATAAGAAATGAATGCTTCTGTTTAATGCTTCTGCTACTTCCTTCCTATCAAATTATGAGGAAAAAGATGTTCCATTACAACTCCTAACTTTTAACAGAAGTCAGCCCAACCATCTGTCTCTAGAAAGCATTAATTTCACCTATCTGCTAAAAACCTGCTTGAATTCTTAAAGCAAACAAGCTGGCTCTCGTGATCTTCATTGCTCAAAGGTCGTGCTCCCTTGGTCTTTCCAGAAGTGAACTTGGAAGAGATAACTGTCATTCAGAAATTATTGTAAAAGATGAAAGTTCATAATCTTAACAGTTTAAAAGCAAGGGTTATACATATTTTTCAAGAATCACACAATTCACTAGAAATTAATTACAAATAATAGTATGATAAAAACTATGATTACAGTACTAACACTGATATTCATCACTAAGACAGAATACGAGGCAAGAGAACTGGTTTCACAGCAATGTAATGAGAAATCAGGCTCAAAGAGACCTCTGGAAGAGGTCATCTAGCCCACTTGTGTGCCTAGAGGCACAAACAAGTGAACATTAATCATTCCTGACAGATATTTGTCCAACCTGTTCTTGAAAACTGCAGTGACAGAGATTCCACAATCTCCCCAAGGCATTTTTTTTTCCCAATAGCCAAGAAATTCCCTCTCTTGACACTAAGAGAAGTAATGCATAGATAATTCAGAGCAAAAATGTAAATCCCTGTAAAATTTCAGTGTGCTTAGCCACCTACTCCAGGAAGGGGGAAGGAAGGAAGCAGGGAGAAATGATGGAAATGCAATATACACTTTATTTAGGCCCATTTAAAGAGTTCTGTAGCTTAGAAATCACATCCTAGCAGGTGCTGCTCTAACTGAACAACAGTCCCATGAAGCAAGCATGACCTAAGAAATAATATTTAATTTCTTACTATTGGAGTGTACTCCTAGAAGGCCCATGAATACCAAAGGTAGTTCAGCTCCACATTGCCTCCTCTAAAAGGAAAGAATTCTGGGACATAAATGTGAATGCAGAGGTCCACAGTTTGAGATAGAGCCACCAAGAACGACACAGACAAACAAGGTGGGTCTAAATTCCACTTAGGGCTTCGTGGAGACTGGTCTTTGATGAGCCACAAGGATGGATTAGAAAAGTAGTGCCAAGGAACAGGACCAGACCACCCAAAAAGCAGAAACGACTCTGAGAGCAGGACTGAAGCTAGAAAAAAACAGTTCGGCAGCTGAAGTTAGGCAAAATGTGGGGCTGGCAATCTCTACTCACACAGAAAAGGATGGGAGAAAGAAAAAAAAAATAAAAGAAGGTACTTGGAACTCTGAAAGACAGAAGACTGAAGCCCAGAAAAGCCAGAGAGTCCAAATGTTTATTTTTTAATATCTCAATAAATGATAATCCAGGTAGAGTACATTTATTTTGAAAACCTCTAACTCTGGCATTTTTAGGCATCCACAAAATAGATTAAATTTTGTGGCCACTGTACTAGTTAGATACAGATTCTAAGATCATTTCCTGCAAGAATTTAATTCAAAAAGTTCTCCTTTGATATATCTCTTTGAAACCAACTATTAAGAGATCATGTTTTATTCTGTGGATAATACGTGTAAATAAAATCTCTTATAACCTGAGCATAAGTGTACATTCAAGCAATCAATGTTCACATATAAAATGGAAGTCATTTATTAAAAAAAAAATTCCACTTGCACACAAATGAACTAATATAGCAAGGGGAGAGGGAATGATGTTTAACTTGCTCATCCAATTAAAAAGACTTAATCTTATTGTGACTTTTCAAACAACAAGTCACTTTTAAACCAATTTTGTTATTAGTATAGTAGTATGTCTAATGTTTCTAAGGAATTGCTTTCATTTAACAGTATGTTTTCACACAAAGTCTTAGTTCTGCTGATTTCCACTCTGCTGGTATGAAGAAAAATTATTTTGGTAGATATCCTGACAAAGTACTGCTATGTAATATACAACTGTTTAAATTAGTACAGAAAAAAAAAGCGAACAAAGGAACAAACAAAAAACATAAAAATGAAAGAAGTGAAAGAGCAGAAAACTGAAAGAATTCCAAACTTTTGAGCTTTTATTACCATTTTCAAGTAAACGACATGATCTGTATTATGCTGCTTTTATTTTTGTCTGAGATTAACTGGAGATTCAGGTCAAGCAATGGCAGGAAATGTTGTAAGACCAATTCTCTGCTGGCAAAACTGTATTGATTTTCTTAGACTTATGTCAGCAGAAGACATAGTTTTCTGGTCCAGAGGAAAAAAAAAATCCCACAACATTTACTTTTATTAAAACATTTTTTAGCTTGAATAGTGGAGATGGGTGACAGGATCCACTACTAAATCTAGCAGAGGATACGACTGGGGTTTGGTAATCTTGCCAATTCCAACTCCAATCAATTTTTTTATTGTTTGTACATCACATACACAAAGTTAGTAGCAAGCAAAGTATTATAAAACTTGGAAAGAGCTTGTACAATTATCCTGTATTGTGAAAAAACCTGTTATACCCTTCAATTTAGAAATGCTATGTACAAAGGAAAGCAGTTTAGAACCAAAGTCAGTGATGTACTCTTAACATTTCTGCTCTGTACTTTACCTGGTTAATTTAAGTAGCCTTGGGGAAAAAAAGGGGGTGGGAAATGACACAGTCCCTCTTACTGTAATATGATGCCCTAGAGCCTAAACGGGCCCTGGGAATAAGGGAGATAGAAATTTGAGAGAGAGAAGAATAGGAAAGATCACTGTATCTTAGGCTACTTTAGGAATGCATTATTAAAGTAGCTCATTTTACGTTGTTCTCATACAGATATTTAGTAGGTGGGAAAGAGCTGTGAGGACACTCCAGGGCATGCTAGTCTTAGGTTAAGCTGTGGTGGCCATGTCAGCCAGGTCTTAAAAAGTTAAACGAGATGACGAGGCAGCTAAAACTGATCTTTTTCAAAAATGATGCTTGCAAAAGAATCTTAAACAGAAGGATTTCTACAAACACACAGCGCATGAGGAACCACCCAAATGGAAGACACTTGTATTCAACTGGAATTTCTTCTATGTTCTCAGTTCCCATCCAGAGAAACTACCTTCTGTGGAGATGATGGGCATTTTTTTTTTCAGTGATAGCTGTACCTCAGATCTCTTCCCAAGCATGGACCTGGTGCTGTGCTTCATTACACTTGCTGTGTTTGCAGTGAGGACGATCTGTGACTTGAAATGGAAGTGAGAATGAAAATGAAATTCTCTCACATGACGGTCACTAGAAGTGCCAGCCCTAAAACACTGCTCTAATGAAGTGTCTCATGTCAATTTTATGATTTTATTTACATTTCTTACTCGTTTTAGGCGTACAACAGAATTTTCCTGACTACAAACCTAACAGACTGAAAAGCCAAGTAAATTTGTAATACTGCCTTCTGTCATTCCGTAATAGAAGGTCTCAACCTTATCACTACATGTCAGACAACAACTGCACTGTTTATTCATAGTCACTGTTCTTTCCAGTTTAAAAACTTCTTGAGAGAAAACCAAGTCCATGCAGACTGTTAAAGTGTTATATGTTATTCACAGAATGGTTAAGGTTGGAAGGCACCTCTAGAGACCATCTAGTGCAGCCCCCCTGCTCCAGCAGGGACACCCAGAGCACGGGGCACAGGGCGGCAGCCAGGCGGGCTGGGAAGGTCTCCAGAGAAGGAGCCTGCACAGCCTCTCTGGGCAGCCTGTGCCAGGGCTCTGCCACCCTCACAGGAGAGAAGCTCTGCCTCACATGGAGATGGAACTGCCTGGGTTTCAACTTGTGCCCATTGCCCCTTGTCCTGTCACTGGCCACCACAGAAAAGAGTTTGGCCCCATCCTCTTTACATTCTCCCCTCAGGTGCTTATGCATATTGATCAGATCCCTCTCAACCTTCTTTTCTCCAGGCTAAACAGGCCCAGCTCGCTTAGTCTTCCCTCATACGACAGATGCTCCAGTCCCTTAAGCATCTTTGTCGCTCTACGCTGGACCCTCTCTAGAAGCTCCACGTTCCCCTTGTCCTGGGGAGCCCAGAACTGCACCCAGCACTCCAGGTGCAGCCTCACCAGAGCTGAGCAGAGGGGCAGGATCCCCTCCCTCCACCTGCTGGTAACACTCCTCCTCATGCAGGCCAGGAGCCCCTTGGCCTTGGCCACATTGCTGCCTCATGGTTAACTTGTCCACCAGGACTCCCAAATCCTTCTCTGCGGAGCTGCTTTCCAGCAGGTCAACCCCTAGTCTGTCCTGGTGCCTGGGGTTATTCCTCCCCAGGTGCAGGACCCTGCACTTGTCCTTGTTGAACCTCATGAGGTTCCTCTCTGCCCAACTCTCCAACCTGTCTGGGTCCCTCTGGATGGCAGCGCAGCCCTCTGGAGTGTCGGCCCCTCCACCCAGTTTGGCGTCAACTGCAAACTTGCTCAGGGTGCTCTCTGTGCCCTTGTCCAAGTCATTGATGAACAAGTTGAACAGCACCAGGCCCAGTACAGACCCCTGGGGGACACCACTGGCCACAGGTCTCCAACTAGGCTCAGCCCCATTTATCACCACCCTCTGGGCTCTGCCATCCAGCCAATTCTTGATCCACCCCACTCATCTAACCCACACTTCCTGAGCTTCCCTATGAGGAAAAGATAGCTTATTAAAGCTAGCTGAATGGTTTTCTACATGTGAAGCATACAGTGATTAAGAGGTGCAGTTTTGCAGTCATTTTCCGAAGAACCACACTGCAAAATGTACTGAGACTTTTAGTCATGCAATGGCAACTGTTCTTTGGCTTTCTGGCATTACTTGGTTCTTCAAGTATATTCATAAGATGAAATTGATTGTTCCTTTCCATCTTAGGTCTTTCCTATTCCTTAAGTGGAATCACAGAATTGAATTTATTCAGTTAAATTAAATAGAAATGAACTTATTTTTATTTAAAAGCCTACTGTTCTGTAATAACTTTTAAAAGGATTATTATTTGCTTGATAAACCAAAGCTATTGCAAAAAATTCTGAGTGAGCAAATTTGGTAGCTGACTGGTTATCTGTGGAATTGCCCTGCTACAACCTCCTCGCCTTGTGTATAGATGAAAGAGTTTTAAGCCAGATATACACACAGAGGACTTTCATAAATCAAAACCACTGTAACTTGAATAATGACACATAGGAATCAACAGTTTAGTAGTATGCAATGCAGTGAACAGTTCTTTGGAAAAGAAATACTTGATTATTATTTTCATGAAAAACTATGCAACATCTACATACTTTTTAATTTTTTTTCCTGACAGAACCTTAAGGGGTAATCTTCATGCTATCATATGTTATGCTTGCACTGTGTCTGGTGGGGACTTGGTGGATTGAGGGTCCCTGAGACAGACTCAGGTACTTGGGCTCTTTTCTGAGTCTCACCATAGGTCAAAAAAGATTGCAAGGCGTATTTTAATCTCTGACCCTCAGCTTCCCCTCTTCAGGATCAGAAGCAAAATATATATCTTTTAGTAATTCATTGTGAAAACTGCAAAGAAATATGCTATGCAAGAACTGGATGGTTATACTTGTTCTTATCCAGTGCTATATCCTAGAGGTTTGCATATCTGCTGAAGTGACGTTTGCCTTCTGCTCTGAAAGGGAGGCACCTATGCTGCTTGTACTGCATTTGTGGTGCCTGAGAACCCAATAAAACCTTTGCAGATGGAAAGAGAGTTTACAACTGAGTGTCTCCAAGATTCCCCAAAATAAACAAGGCAATTGTCACAAGGCTATATGAAAAAGTGGTGGAGTTTCACTTTTCAGTTGCTATTTCTGCCCCACTCTATATACATCTTTTCACAAACCTCCATCTGAAAACAGGGTCTCACCCCCTCACTAGAAGAAAAATCCTTTAGAATAATATTTATAAATACTTTATTTAAAGAAACATTTTTTGCATACTGAGATGTGGAACAAAGGTGTGGAGGAAAATACTTCATTGGAGTCTGCATTTGTCTTTTCTCAGTCTAGACTGGCTATTATGAGCAGATTTTGCTCTTTGCACTCTGAGGCAAAACACTCCCTTTCTAGGTGAAAAGAAGAGCTGAAAAAAACTTCAAATTCCAGTTCCTTCACCTTTCTCTTATTTTTCATACATAGTGCATACAGTTCCCAATGGGATTTGACTCCAGCAACAAGTCTGTATTGTACAATGTAACATGATCTTCTTCTGTCATACACTGCAGTCCTAACAATGACATGTTCCAAAACCATATGCACACTTTGGGGTCTTTTGCAGGCCTTGTTAATCTTTTTAAGACCTAAATTGCCATTATTCCTGGACAGCACTACTAACATGTTCTCTCCTCCTAAAGAAAGGAACTGTCAAAACATTTTAAATCAGAGATGCTGCTGTTAGGACACAGCAACTGGAAACATCGATGCTAAAAGGTCAGGAGCCCAGTAACAGAAGAAATGGATGGTTTACTGGACCAGCTATCAGCAATAAAGCTTTAAAAAGTCATAGAAAATCTTAGTCCAGCCAGTTCATCTGATAAAGGCTGTCCCTTAGTGAAACTCATCCACTAAGGAAGTAGGCAAGATCATTAACACACTATTCTGAGACATTAAGTACACCTTATATTATCTCTCATCCACTTCTTTCTCCTATTAATGAAAGCGAAATACAAGTGTTCACAAATGAGTTCAGTTTGTGAGAGAAATTTTGACATAAAGGGCAGACTTTCAGAATAGAAAGAAACATTTCAGTTCATTAGCAGTGCATGAATAACAAAAAAAATCAAACTCATTTCAGAACTCTTATTTACATTGCCAAAACTTGCGCAAAGGTTTGACTTTTCACTGCAAGGATAAGCTTGTCACCCTAATCTAATGAAGGGCAAAAGGTGAAGGAGATCCCGCTCCCAGCTCTGTTTTTTTTTGTATTTGTAATAGCCCTGGAGGGGCTGCATTCCAGAGATGTAACCAAAAGCTTCTCCATCCATCTACCTGCTGTATTCACTTCCAGTTTTTAAATTAGCACATATTTTCTGTATGTCATATCTGAATATGAATGCTTTAGTTTGAAAGAACCCAGGGACTAAAGGTGCTCAAATTGATGCTTATATATATATATAAAAGCATTTAATAGGACACTTTTGAAATGCCTCCCTTCCAGTAACCTCTGTGGCAGTGCCTCTCTCTGACCTTCGTCTTCCTGTCTCCTCACTTGTCACTATCATGAAGGTACACACTGCATTTGGAAATACAGCACTTGCAAGTGTAACCAAGACTGCTTACATTTAACTGGCTCAGGTACCAAGAATATAAGTTAAGAGTAAAACCGGATTTCACTCGGGTGTTATAAACCTGCCTGGGACCACTAGTCCACAGTCTATGCTATCACTATATCCCTCCTTCAAGAATTTGGGGAACATTTGGAAATTGGAATTTGGAAATTAACACATTTCCTGTGTCCACGCCTACAAATCTTTCATCCAGGACGAAATGTCACTTGAAGCCAAGTTCAAAAATCCACACTAAGGCAAACCAAGTCAAAGAGGAACCGAAACTTCCATTTGTATCTGTAGCCTCCCGTCCTGTTTTTAGTTTTGACATTTTAAGAGACTATGTCTCAAATGATCATATGTCCCATAGCTAAATTTTGGCAGATACGGTCTCTGATGCAGAAAAATAAACTAGACATGTTCTGCCTAGAATCAGTATTTTAGTTTCAGTACAGATCAAATGACAATCAATGCAGGTCTAAGACTGGCTTTTCTACATGCCCTTAGCAAGAAATATTGCTCAGTGAAAAAACTAGCATTTCAGACCTCACCTCAGTAGAGCGCTTCCAACTCAAGTAACGTAGCTCAGCCTAAAAAGAGATTGAATCTTTCATATGAGGAATAGATTTCTGACAAAACATTCATTCTCAAATATTCTCAAAATCCCACTCTCAAACCTTTCTCAAAATCCTACTCTTAATTATCTATCTTTCACCTGCAAGGTAAGAGCATACATCTAACAAACTTACATGGATGCATAACTACATATTACAACAATTCTTTAATTTAAATTTATCTTGTATTTCTGCATCTACTCCTTGTCAATTCCAATTTTCACTGTTTTTCTCTGCATAGGTTAGCTTATATTCTGAAACCATGCAGAGTGGAAAATAATTGCGCTGTTATTCTTTTGATGCTTTTCTTTTCATAGAACAATGATTACACTTCTGGCTGTGCAAACCTACAAAAAAAACTGCCATTAAATTTCTGAGCTAGTCTTAAAATAGGTATGGCACTTATAGCACCTATGGCTTTACAAAAAGAGACAGAAAAATCTGTACCTGGCATCAACAAAGGCAATGAAATTCCCATAGCAGTGGATTATGGAAGTAGTAAATCATGCACTGTTACTATTATTCAGGAACTGCAGGAAGTATTTGTGTTTGGAAGGGGAGAAATTATTTATAAAATCTTAATAACGATGGAAAAATAATCAATATAGTTGTGAGGAAAAAAAAAAAAAAAAAAAGAACCATTTTCTTATTATGTACTTTTTTTTTTTTCTGCCACAGGGTTATATCTGCCCCTGGTTCTGCCCTGGTTAGCTCTGAGAGGCAACATTACACTGTCTCATGCTTAGGTTGACAGCTTCTGCAATCCATTCTCTGGGAACAGCTATAATGTTCACTTTGGGGCACTTTGACTGAAAACAAAAAGTCACCACTTCAGCTGGCCATGAAAATCTAAGTCTGGTTTCCTTCTTCAATCTTTTTCAATCACAGGTCCATAAAAAGGTTAAGGAAGAAAAAAATAATCGCTCAAATATCACTCTATGTTTTCTACATACTGCTAAAGCACATAAAAATAGGTATCAAGTGGCTCTTTGATATGTATTACTGCTGCACATTCCATTTTTCTCTGTACATAACGCAGATTTGACTACTAAGAAAGCACTGTTAAAAAAGCACTGCAGCAATACAAAACAGATTGAAGTCAAAACTACTATTTGAAAGTAAACAGCAACAAATAAATTGTTTGCCCTGAATGAAGCATAAATCCGTTGGGATTTTGATTCAGCATACTGCAATCATCCTTGTCATAGCTCATCTCTACCTTGAAGACTATCAGCAAATAACAAAATAAAGATATCACCAATGTTGTAAACAGAATTACAATATTGGGACTCTGCTCTTCTTTCTTCTACACTCCAGGAAGATGTAGAGCAAGCAGAAGAAAAGGCCACTGAGGAACATATTGTGCTCAAGGTTTGAAACTACAACACTTCATTTCTCTCATCTGCTTTGTTATCAACTCCTTAAGAAAACTCCTATGGCTTTATCAATCACAGTGAGATAAAACGCAAAACCATAATTCTCTCCAAAGCATCTGGAAACATTATGAAAGGGAAATACTGCAGACAAGCCTCAAAAGACAGTAAGAGGCCTGAGACATTAAAAACTGCTCTTATTAGTCATAGCATAATCGCGTTTCTGTTGTTTGTATAGGATGATGAAAAAAGCAAATTGTAAACAGATGGGCACTTCTGCTATACCACAGGCCTTCCTGCTTCAGAATATGGCTGTCCAGTTTCTGGTCCAGAAGGTAGATCTGACTGAGAAAGTGCCTTGAAGATAATGACCTGCCTGTTGAGCAGCTAAGTATTTCATTTAGTTTGGGGTGGGAGAGGGAAACTAAGGTATGTATGGATTGACTGACAGGGAAGCACAGTTATCTCTGGCACCAGTGACACAAACAACTATGACTGTCCAACACGGAATACCAACATCACTGGCAATTAGATTTCAGTCACTTGGAAAAGACATCATTCTGGCAGGTTGAAAAGCAGCTTGTCTGAAGCAGCATTAATCTCAAATACGATGACTCTCTAGAGGAATATTCAATTAGCATCTAGAAATTCTGCATGTAGTATTAGTGTGCAGTTATTGTTATTGTGCTCATCCAGAGGGACTACCGATGAAATAGCTCAATAAATATTGAATTTAGCCGAAAAAAAAAAGTAAAAATACAGTTCTCTTTAGACTTTTCACCTAAAGTAAATACAATTTCATCACAAAGTCAAAAGATTTGCTCAAGATTACAAAGGAAAGGACGTGGCATATAGACAATCAGCTTGACACTCCTTAACATCAAGTAACATTAAGAAGAGGTGTTTTACTGAATGGGCAGTCACAGTCAACAGAAACTGTTTTATTCTGCTAAAATACATGTGATTTTCCTAAGAAGAATGGTGAAATAAAAGAAACGTGCATGATATTTTTGAATGCATTAAGCGATAGATTCACACAGAGTACTGTGAATGAGTGTAATAGCAATATTATACTCCAAATATATGTATCAGTACAAATATGTATGAAAATATATACTTGTGCAAAATTTGCTTCCTGAAGAGGAAACAAGATAGTGAAATTTCCCATCCTTGACATATATACATGAAGAATTACGCATTAAAACTGAAATACTGAAAATATTTCTCTGATCTGCCATACAAGACCACAGCACTGAAAAGAAAAAAGAAAGACAGTCATACTGGTCTTTGAGGATCAGTATATACTGATGCCAACCATATGACAAGGCTGCACTTTGCCTTTTTTTTGTTTTTTTTTGGTTTAGTTCTACATCATAAGGACAAGTCTCCTGCCAGATACAGCATATCCAATTGCCTTTTCTATTCTCCTCTCCTCCCAGATACACACTGCTGACTAAAATTAACTATTAACTTGTTAACTGACTAAAATTGTGGCAGAAATAAAAGGAAAGAGGGCTGAGAATACAGCCTAGAGCGGTTCTACAGTTTCAGTCTAGATCCTACTACTCAGTCTTGAAGAAGTTATCTGGAGCTTGCTCTCTGAAATACTGACCAACCCTGAACAAAAAAAAAGAAAAAAAAGTCATCTGGGCTTTCAGTAATGGTTTAAAAAAAAAAAAAAAAAAAGCAAACAATCAAAATCTCAGGTCCTTAACAGCTGTTTCCCTCCCTATAACTTTGTGCTGAAATTTCTGTGCTGAATTTTTTTTTCCTCTGGTGTAGTAAATTTAAATTATTTCAGTACTTCACAAGAAAGGAGGACAACCAGAATATTTTTTTTAATTAGTTAATGTTTACATCTTTGAACCGATGCATGAAGTGCTACACAAATTCTGAAAATTATTCTTAGAAGGAGATGTCAGGTTTATTTATCCTACTAGAACTCCATCCCACCAAAGCACTGACAAAACTTCTGGTCACTGCTCAGGATATTAACAGAGAAATTAAGCAAATATAAAACTTACCAGCAATTGAATCTGTAGTAGAATATTTAAAAATTTTGCCTCAGTGACAATCACCAAAGTTATTGACATCACAACACCAAGCAGAAAATCCACCTTTGGGACTACAAAGCACTGAAGTGACCAGTGGACCTCTAATACTACTTACCCAACTAGACTTACACTGCTCAGTAGAGAGCCTACAGATCAGTTTCTCCACAAAGTTCCAGAGTCAAAGGTGCCACATGCAAGCATTTTTCTTATAATCCCATTCTTGATCTTTTCATGTTATTATTGGACTTCTTATTCTTAGCTACATTGTTGCTAAAATAAGTTGCTCTTTTTTCCTACAAAATTTGCCAAACCCACTGCTGGAATGTGTTTGCATTATCCTCTTACTAGCAGAATTCCTGTAACATTCTCATTGACCTAATTGCAGTTTTTGGCCTGAAAAGATGACACGTTTTTGTGAATCTGGTAAAGCTGTTTAAGCAGGGACACCAGAAATGAAGTACCCGCACAGCCCCTTTCATCAAGCTCCAGACAGAATCCCCTTAGGAATGTGATGGCATTTCTTCTCCCCGCTCTTTTCTAAAATCCTCTTCTACAGCTGCTTACAAAAAAAAGAAAAATCCCAAATCTGACAAAAATAGCCTAGAAACTTAAGTGAAGACAGCTGGAAGGATGAAAGAGCGATAATGCTTTGATGCAAACCAAGTGCCATGTTCCAACAACTGGAAGGGACTAAACGGGGTTCCAGAGTACCGCGTCATTCGACAGATCTCTGGTACCCCAATGGAATTAGACTATTTTAAGTTTCTGTTTGAATAGAATCATCTCTACTTGGAGAAAAATAGGTTTTTTTTATTTATACACCCTGATAGGAAACCCTCCACATGATTCCTGTTGCAGCAGGCCTTCTTCCTGATGGCAGGAGAAGAAAAAGATTCCAAGAAAAAAAAAAAAAGGATTGTTCCCATCTAATTGTGAGCAGTCAAAATGTAGCAATAGTACATGAAATAGCAAGCAAAATTGGGTCACTGAATTGGATTCAAAGCACAGCTTGCAGAGCCTCCAACTCAAAGCATCTAGTTTCGCCCTTCGTGGAGATGAAGCTCACCCTGGACAGAGCCCCATCTTGTGGCACAGGCAGTGCTTTAACTTGTATTCTTTGATCTAGCAAAATCATCGGCTGTGCCAACAAACCCATTTAGAGTCATGGTTCAGGAAACCACATATAACCATGTTGCTAGTATTGCAGGGTGCTGTATTCATTCAACGCTCGCCTACATAACACACACTCTTGATTTTCTACAGCTTCAGCTAGCAAGGAAGCTAATAGCCATCAGCAGTGAAGGCGTGCTGATGCCAGGACCCTGCCTGCTTGAGGACACTAGAAAAATCTCCCCGTTTCCGTGGCTTCCTTACCTGCGCAGGTCTTCCCATCGTAGCTCTCACACACCCAGTCGTGGCACTCGCACAGCGGGCCGTAGTATTTGCCGGCCTCGGTCACCTGGCAGACGCAGACTCCGCAGTCGCACGCGCCTCTGCCGCTGCACAGCTTTCCCCCCGGGACACGGCACCTGAGCTCCGACTCTGCCTGCGAGAGCCGGCACCAGGAGGGAATTCCCGTGCTGCTCCTGTGGAGAAGAGCAAAGAGAACAAGCGGTGGTCAAAGGCTGCAGCTCACAGCTGGTGAGAGCTCAGCTTGCGGAAGCCACCCCTGCTACCCAGGGCATAGTCACTCCACCGAAAGCTGTTTTTAATGCCACAAGTTTATTCCTGGTTGTAAAGGTACTACTTGTCTCAAATCACCCAATTTTTTTCTCTTGACACCTGTGGGAGTGCGTGTGTTGTATTATAATTTCTTTGTAAAACTACATTAATCTTATCCCCTTTCTCATCATGCATATCTGGATTATAGACACACACATGTATATTTTTATTATGGAACTTTTTGATATGACAGGTTTAGATGCCTAGGTAGCATAACTGGCATGTTTAATACCAGAAAGCAAAGCAACAGCTGATTCTAACACAAAACATTTGCCAAAGCAATCCTTTTGCCTTCGTCCCACTGCCACACATATATAGTTTTTATGCTTTCATCCCAATAGGAAAGAGAAATAATCACTGATTTTCATCTAATATAGTCTGTGGCTGCAATTTGGCTTAATTCAGCACTATTCTGGTGCTAAAATGAACATTTGCAGCTCTGCCATGCAAGCACATCATGCACTGGAGCACACAGATCAGGATATGGAGGGCACACAGGGAAAACCACTGGTCTTAGCAGCAGCTGGAATGCAGGGTGGCAGAATGAGGGATTGGTCAAGGCGATGTTCCAGAAATAGGTGTTCACAACGCTAGGGAATCCTGAGGATCCAGATTACCAACACCCACTATGCTCAGATGTTAAATTTTGTGGGGTTTGGAGCAAAAGAGCTGCTGTCTGTAAGAGCAGGCAGGTGTTGGCGACAGCGGAGGGAAAGAGCAATGGGCAAGCGTGCCTCACTGCGCTGTCGCACCGAAGCGCAGGAGCACACAGGACTTTGTGCTTCAACTCCTGCCCAACTCAGGCAGCAGAACTGCGAGGTGCAGGCAGAAAGCGTGACGAGTCCCCGCCGTCCACC
>VZSV01000013.1:7251216-7269409 GCA_013398735.1 Nothocercus julius | reverse complement strand
GCTGCTCTCCAGCAGGTCAGTCCCCAGCCTGTACTGGTGACTGGGGTTATTTTTCCCCAAGTGCAGGACCTTGCACTTGTCTTTGTAAAGACAAGTCATGTCTTCCAGATTTACTTGTTTTTATTTATACCTGTGAAAAATGCGTGTAAAACACTAGCATGAGTCTGTCAGAACACTCGGCAGAGAAAAGAAACCAGAGAATGTGTAAGACAGAGACAGGTATGTTCAGTCAATTCATTTGTAAAGGGTATACAACCCTTCACACCACTTACGTCTCTGCTTATGTTTTTATGGCTATATACCATGTAACTGGGTATCCATGTTCTTTGGTCTGGACTAGTCTTGATTTCCGTTCAGCAAACTGTGCCTCTCTGTATGAGAGATTTCATCTGTGCTGCATGTGGCATAACAGGATCCTGTAGCCCTCAGGCATAATCCTTATTTTGTACATTTCTTTCAGTTCAGTGGGAGCCCACCAAGGAGGTCCTTTTATACCGTGGTGGGAATGTTGAGTGTCACTGGGAATGACTTGAGGCATGTGGGGATTTTGGAGCATGCAAACCGGTAGTGGTGGAAAATAGAATAGTATAAGAGGATATGGAGGGAAGTGAGGTGGGATGCATTCTTCTCCACACTGCCTTTTAGGAGAGATCTCTGAATTTGACTACCGTGCTTGGGTATTATTATAGAGAGCTAGCTGAAGAAGGCTTAAACAGAGCAGAAGAACAGGTAATAAGGCGTATGGATGGACAGGGATCCACTATGTTTTCATTCCTGCATCTCTTTGATATAGCAGTACAAAAATAGACTCTGAATTCCTGTGCTGGACAGTTAATGGAGTGTCAATAATATCAATGTCAAAAAGTTCTCAATGCTTTTTATTAACCATGTTGAAACAATGAATTGTCAATTTGAGGTGATAAGAAGTAGCTCAGGACATCTCAGAAAAGAAATGAGACCACACTGAGATGGTGTGTGTGTGTGTCAAGTAGTTTGGAAATGTCAAGACTTTACGGGAGCATTTTCCAGCGATAACTGATGAAAGTGGATGTAATCTGGCACTGAATTAATTGAAGTTACTGAGCAGTATTGAAGTAATAGAGCATCACAGTTTCAGATTACCAGCATTTTATACTTTTCCACCTGTGCAAGTATAGTCTAATGGGTAAGGCAATGGAAAAGTGAGTCTAGTGAGGTTTTTTTTGTTTGTTAGCCTATCAAAGGGTAAATAATTTATATTTTTTATATAAAATATAAACATATATATATGTTTATAACTTTCTATAACATCTTTCTAATGCAAGCTGAAGGGAAGTGCTGCACAAGAATGATGCTAACATTTTATTCATTCAAAAGATGTTTTTATATATTTCCACTCTATTCTAGCCCAGCCACGGGGCTTTTGGTATCTTTCAAATGTAGCGTTTTAAAAACGGTACAGAGAAGATTTCTCCTTTTTCTTACAAGATTTCCTATTTAAATCCTGATAGTAAAGCAGCAACAATAAACCTCTTATCTTTTCCTTCTGTTTTAGGGGGATACCTCCTATGTAAAGGATCGTTGGTGTGTGTTTGATGGATTCATGGTCTTTTGTCTTTGGGTGTCACTTGTTTTACAGGTAATTACTCCGCTTGCCTTTTTCAGTGAATAGTTGCTTAATTGTGAAAAATGTCTGACCCAACCAAGTAATTAGAAGTTTTGGGTGCATAGCTGTATATGGGTCAAATTGTTCTTAAAAAATCATTCTAAATTCAATAGCATCATAATTGCACATTGCAACACATTACATCAGCAGTATGATTTATCTTGTTTAACATTTATCATTGAAAATCCAGACATCAGTGCGAAGCTTATTACCATAAAGCCTCTGCCTAGTCGAAAGAAGAGGGCCACATCTTCCGAGAGCCATTTATCCCTTACGCAGGGGAGAGTTGTGTCAATCACCTTCCACTGAGCTCAGTGGGGGCCCAGGGTGTCGAGCTTAGGCAATTAGAGGGCAAAAAATTTGAATGGTGAGTGTTTGCCATCGCTTAGCACAGTGTGGTGTATTGATGTGCTGTGTGGAAGGGTCTCACATGACATGGCAACACATCTAACAAAACTTGACCCAAAACTTTATCCAAACATAAAGCACAATAGAAATATAACACTAAAAAATATTTGAAACAGTTCGATAAGTTTCTGTAAAAAGAAGTGAGCTTGGACATGTAAAGAAAACATACAGGATTAAGGTTCAGATCAAACTGTGTCCTGCAAACCAAATGGTCCTTAACCACAGCTATTTTTAGCGAGAATGGATCATGCACTGTGGGTCTGGGCTGGTGATGACGTGGGGATCGTGAAAGATCTATAGTGATTGCTGGTAGGCACAGCATATGTCCTGCTGGCAAATCTAAGACACTGTTGTTTTCTGCTTGATACGCAGGGATGACTTGGTATGTCATGTACACTTGCAGAGTGAATTCTGGTCATAACTTAAAAAGGACCATACGTTTCCAGTCGCTGTGTTACCAGGTTCCCCTCTATTTTCTTAGTACCTCGAACAAGTACTGAATTAAGCAGCTGCTCTCGGGGTGTGAGAGCTAAAGACAAGACATTTTCACCCAATCGTTAAGTTTAATAATCTCTGTGGAGTGGCTGGCCTCTTAATCTGTGCTTTGAAGGAAATTGTTTTCTTCTTTGGGGTTAGCTGGGAAATTGTGTTCTAAGTGGAGTTGTAGGGCGGCAGGTTCAGCTTCCTCAGGCACTTGGAATTAAAAGGGAAATTTATAGCATATTGCAACACACAAAGCAATCTGTGTTTATGCACTTCTCTATCATAGTAAAAACCTTGGTGATGTGCAGCGTTTGGATATATTAATTTCTATAATTGGAAGTATAAATTATTCACTTTTAACAGACTTGTGAAAAACCTGTGGGCTGGTACTGACACAGAAGCATGTGGCTGACACAAACTTGCACAGGCTTCTTGAACAGTTTGAGATAGATAGAATTACTATGAGCATAGGCAGAGTATATTTTTGGCGTTCCATTAGGATATCTCAGAAGTGGATTAAAGGATTTACTGAGACTTTTCTTTTTAAAAACATGATTAAAGTGGAACATATTAATCCAAGATAAGATTGAAAGTGAAAATGAAAATAAATATTATCTATACTGTTCATAATTTTAGAAATTCTGTAAAGCCATTCCAGAAGGAACAGAACAGTATTATCAAGAAAAATTCCCAATTCTTTTGTTTGCAGGTGTTTGAAATAGCTGAAATAGTTGATCAGATGTCACCTTGGGGCATGTTACGGATTCCACGACCACTCATTATGATTCGAGCATTCCGGATATATTTTCGTTTTGAGCTGCCAAGAACTAGGATAACAAATATCTTAAAGTAAGTAAGGCTGTTATCTGAAGAGCAACAGAGAAAATTTCAACTTTAACTGGAAAGGTTGTATAGGCAGCTGAGACAATGACCCATAGCTTAATACACATTTTCTTCTTGAGCTTTAGATCTAGCCAGAAATGGAAAATTCTGTTTTGCATTTCTAAAGAGCTTTTATTTTTTTTTCTATAGAATGATCAGAACTGACAGCCATTTACATGAATCTTAAAGGAAGTAATTTGCTAATAATTATATTCAGCAACTTCCAAACAATTGTTATAAATTCTAACCCATTAATATGGACACTCCAAGTAGTGTTACATTTATAAACAAAAACGCGTAAGCACTGGCCCTAACCAAAACAGTTAGGGGTAGTATTGGTGTAGGAACACATGTGCAAGCATACTGCTACACACATCGATACAGGATGTGGTGGTAAAAGACATGTAACGGCTCTTATTTGGACTTTTTGTTTGGTATCCTCTTTGCTTCTTTAGCACATGTTGTTTGTATGATTCGTTAGATACTCTTTTATAAAAGCTAGATTTTATTCATTTTACCTACATATTTAGATCTATTTCCTCTTCTGCTATTTAAAGCTACTTCAATTACTCTAACTTAGTATCTTCAACAGAATCTTGGCTCTCTTTTCTAGCCAAGGCACACAGAGATTTGTTTTGAGGACAATTTTTGGAAGGATAGAATGCTGCTTTCGTTGTGTGAACATATTTTCTATTATGTATTTTTTTTTAAGTGACTTCTCATTGCCTGTGCCTTCTGTGTCATATTTGTCTTTTACCAGGCGTTCTGGAGAACAAATCTGGAGTGTTTCGATTTTCCTTCTATTCTTTCTACTTCTGTATGGGATTCTAGGAGTCCAGATGTTTGGAACTTTTACATATCATTGCGTAACTGATGATACACAGCCAGGGTAAGTTAACCTATATAAGTGTATTTAGGTATACACATATATTTACTTCTAGTTAGTGTATTTAGTTAGAGTGTAGAGTGGGCTTAGATTAAGAATAGACTGCAAAAATACACTAAGATAAAACAGGAAAAATGCTATAAATTATAAAAAATGCGAATTTCACAAACATTACAAATTATGTCATTGAATTGCAGTCTGAAATAGAGGGTGAGTGCATGTGTGTGCGCGTGTGCACCTGTGTGTCTGCACATGGCTTGACTGGATTGGAATGAGATATTTCACTGAGTTTTCCTCTGTTCCTATAGTTATGAGATATTAATTGTAAAAAGTATTTAAAAATAAATTAATATTCATGCTTTTTTTTTCATGAGAATTGTTTTTGAGATCATAAGATCTGTGATTCTATGCTTCATTTATGTACTTTGGAAAAAGAAGACGTGTCCCAAGAAAGATCAGACATTATAAAACTGTTGTATTGTTGAATCCAGCTTTTTTCTTATTTCAGTAGAGAAGGGAGAAGTAGGACACAGTAAACTATGTTTTCAATGTGGAAAGTTAAATTTATAGCTTTAGGTCATTTATAAAACTTTTGTCCAATTTCTTCTGTAAATGCTGGGTCACTCTGAATACAGCATTATTTTCGAAGGAGGAAAGGGAAACACCTCAAATTGAGGATGAAAAGCTGAATTACAAAAAAGAAAACAAAACTTAAAAGGATCAAATATTTAGCACACAAAATGAAAATAAAAATAAAACCTGCTTGAAGGTTTGTTTTACAATTGTAAAAGCAAGTACAAGGTATTTAGGAAAAGTTAGAGTTCAGGTTGAACATCTAACTTCTTCAACTCTTTGAGTGAATACAAATTAGTGTTCTGAATATTAAGACATTCAATTTAAGATACTTTTAGATACTTTGTACAGGTACCTTCAGAAACTATTTTGTATCTTCTGACTTCTCCAAATCAGACATCTAACTTTAAACTCAACCTGTGGTTGAATAAGAAGGCTGCAGTTTCCTGACGGGAAATCACTCTGTTTTTTTTTTTTTTTTTTTTTTTTTTTTTTTTTTTTTTTTTTTTTCTCTCCCCAGAGATGGCTGCCTCATTCATTCAAGAGAGGGAATGTTGCTCATTCTAACTCATTCTAAGAACAGGGATTTTAGAACAATTTTTTTTTTTTTTTTTTTGGCTTGATGTGTGCACCTGCACCTTGTGACATGATATTCATTCATACTCTAAAAATGCACATTTCTTCTTTCCTGAACATCCATCACTTCATTTCCTCCATGTTTATACATACCTGACCTTTTTTTATTTCTGAGAAATGCAGTGCAAAAACTCAATGGGAAGACAGTGTGTGCCCACTTCTGCACAGATCTGGGCTGACCTTACCAGAGCTAGAGAAGAGTTCCTGAGAATAACACCCCGGACTGGGAGAATTAGAGAAGGAAATAACTGAAGGAAATAACCTGCTGCCAAAAAAGGACAATGTAGAGGAAAAAAGTGGTGCAGAAAGGAGTCCGCCTGCCATTTTAGAATCCAGGAGAGTTTATTAGCTCAGATGTAGTGGAGCACAAAAGCACAAAGATTGCCTATATATGTGTATATATCTGGCGCTTATCTGTGAGACTCTATTCAACTATAAAATCAGATTTAAATATTTCTCCCCAGGCCTCTCTGTCTCAGATAGTTCTGTTCCAGGCAAGGGAGAGAAGCCGATGTTGACCATACCTTACCAGTCTAAAGCATAGCCCCTAATGAGACGCAGCTGGAAATGCTTGGCATTTTGCAAATCAGATCGCAGCTTCCCAAGTCAAACTTAGAAAATGAAAAGCATCCAATTAGTGGCCACCTGTGGGAAGTTTAATTTTAAGTGATTTGCCTCATACTATGCAGATTTGGGTGGCAAAAGGCAAAGGTGAAATTTTATTACCTAATTCAAGTTTCATCTGCTTTAGAAATCATTCTTTTTAAATCTACTGCCTTCTCTATTATTATTATTGCTGTAAAGGAGGCGAGTGTCTTATGAAAACAACATCCTAAAAGCTTGCTATTCTTTTGTATTTGAAAAGATGTGGCAGCCTCGTCAGGCAGTCATTGCCTCTTTGATTACTGCAAATTCTTTTATTTTTCCATCCTCTCGACACCCACACTACCTGACCTCCTGCCTCTCCACCTCCTCAGTCATTTTGTAATGTTAACTGTGACAAACAGAAAAACTGAAGTGAGCTAGCTATGGTGACTTGCCATCTCTCCTTGCCATCTGTGAAATCAGTAAAGACTGACTTTCTTCCGAAGGCTGAAAAGATTTTTTCTTTTTCTGTTTGGTGATAAATCTTTTTTTTCTCTCATTTTTATTATCTTTTTTATTTTTGCTAGAGTTTTGTTCCCTACAGGGAAACCTGTCCTCAACCTAGGCATTCATAGGCATCAGTATTCCCTTGTGCTTATCCCTTATCTTTCTACAACTCTATTGTCACAGCTTTTCCCTCATGATACCTCCCACTGATACATCTTTCTCTGCCAACAAGCAGTACATTGCATGGAATTCCTTATTTTGGATCTTCAGTTTCTTGAAAGCAACTCCACAAGGAGAAATTTTCACAAGGAGAGATGAAAGAAATTATTTTTAAACCATTGCTTTGGCTCTGTTAGAATGTTTAGTACATCCTCACACAATGCCTATTGAATACTTATCCTTATTATTAATTACCAAGGCATGTTTGACTATCCAAAATTTCTTTCATACTGCATAATTTGCTTATTATACAGTGGCAATTATTTTTTTTTGGTGGTTCTCAGCTATACTGGAGTGAGGAAAAAGGCAAATTAAACAGGCAAATTCCATAAAATACAACATTTTTTAATTGCAAACTCACTCTTTAAGACCTTTCAATAGAGTATAGACTGAGTATTCTGCAAATCTGTCTGCCTCGTCACCATGGCAGTTGATATCAATTTTTTTTGGGGGGGTAATGTTTTTATAAAGTAAAAACTGCCCTGGAAAATAGATAAGAAAAATAATTACCGAGTAATAGGAAGATCTAAGAGATTCTTGGTCATCTCTCCATCTGTCAATGTTAGGCCTCACAAAATGTCAGAAAACAGCTTCAAAGAGGCTGGAGCTGAAAGCTCACCACAATATCTAATATAGCAAATAAATATGATTAGAAAGAACAAAAAGGATTTGAGATATTGTCTTACATCAGCAGTGGGAAAATAAGAATGAGTAATTGGATTTCTGAGAAAGAGAGGAAATCAAAGACTAAGCCTGAAAAAATCAGCATAACAAGACTTCTTTAACGGGGCACATTAATTTATTGATGTCAGTTGAACAACCTGCATCACTTTCATGCTGTGTTTGGGATTTATTCAGCATCTCTTTTAATGGTGATATGTCCCTGGTGTAAACACCTCATGGAAAAGAGAAGTGGAAGAAATCTTACTTTTTTTCCAGGCTTGATGTTGTTTAAAGCCTAACCAAAATAAAACAGGGCGTTAGACTAAAAGAGAGGTAGTCCTAGCCAAATGGGTTCCTGTGAAAAGGGTGGGAGAGAGTGGTGGGGTGATAGATGCCCAAGAGGAATGATCTTCAGCAGGGGATTCTCCTCATTCATTCTCAGAGGACGTCTGGCCAAAAATCTTGATCTCATTTAGAACTATTATATGGATATCTTTTCCAAATCAATTGTATTGTTGATCTATTCCACAAAGGATTTCAGTTTGTCCAGCTCCATTTTAATTTGAAGGAGACCTCTTAAGGAATATCAAGGATAATGTGATTGGAACCTAATAGCCCCCAATCTTGATGACTCAGTTATTTCACATGCCCACTTGTGTAAAGATTGGGGACCACTCAAGCAATTCATAAAGGCCTGTCAACCTTTATGGCACTCACTCCCTTCTTTTGCTGTTAAATACCTCTCCTGAGTAAGCTAGAGTAGATTATATAGACTGCTGTGAAAGTGGCTGACTAATAAAAAATATCCTGCTGCATCCCTGCCTTGCTATCTGGACAGTTCCGTATTTATCCATAGGCTTTTTACCTTAGATTTGTCATACAGAATTAAGGCCTGAGAATAGTCAATTTCCTGAAGGAAACCTGCAGAAGGTTAGGACATCAGAAGTCAGAATGTCCTCCTCTCTATCATAAAATTCAGGGAAAGATCAGACCTTGTTGGAAAACACCATTCTTAAGAGTGGTCTCCACTCAATCCAGTGGGTGGGAGGTTGGGTGCTGTTTGGTTTCTTGAAGAGAAAGGAGGCTGGAAAAAATCTGTCCTTCGTAGTGCAAGAGGAAGCCAGACAGCTAATGAAGTCTGGGGATGTACTGACATTCGCAAGTAATACAGCACTTGTCGCTGAGCAGTGCATCTATCTTAGCCTGGAAGTGCTGTGAAGAAAAGTCCAAGCAATTACAGGAAATAGTAAAGAAAGAAGTTCTAAAAGAGACTTCATCTGTGTTTCAGTGAGCGATCTAACCCATATGTTGTTCTGAAAACTGGGCAACTATATTCAGTTTTGTATTGCTCTGGAAGCTGAATGTGATGTCTAAATTAGATTCCTGTCCCAATCCCTTGGATTAATGTAATTCTGAAAGGTCTAGAAAACGCGCCGTATTAAACCTGATCTTCTGAAGCTTATGATCTGACTGAAGCTATCCCAGCTATTTATTATTTATAAGAACTTGTGAAGGGTCGGTGAGGAACTGGAAGACAAGAAAACAGCAGAAGTTTAGAAAGGAGGAAGGGACAGGACACAGGGCAAGAAAAAAACAGGGGAATCTTTTGGTATTATGACTGGAATGCCAGTTAGCCTAACCTTTATCCCTGAAGGAATTCAGTATCAAATAAACAAACAAACTCTCTGTAAGCAGCTGGAAGATAGCACAGAAATGACTAGCAGCTAATAAAGATTTGTCAAGAATAAACCATGTCAGAACAGTATAATTATCTTCTATGGCAGGGTGATGTGGAAAGAGGAGCAGATGTCATATATTTTTATTTTAGGAAAGCTTTTAAACAGTCTCACATGAGATTTTTATAAGCTGACAGGAGATACATGGATAAGCTGAAAATATCATAGGATAGGTGCAAAATTGGTAGGAAAACATGCTTAGTGAGTTCACTGTCAGAATGCAAGGAGTTGTCAAGCAGGCATCCACATAAGTCTGTCTGGTGCTATTTGGAGTTTTCATTAGCAATATGGATGATGGAAAATAGACTATACTTACTGAATTGCAATTGACGTGAGACTGGGAGGGACTGCAAAATTTGGGGAGATTAGAATGAAAATGATCTTGACAAATTAAAGTCATAGTCTGAAAAGACTGGATTAAATTTGGTAGGGGCAATATATTGCACTTAGGAGAAGTGAACTGTGTGAATACAGTATTGCAAACAACTGGTTAGGAAGTAGTTTTTCAGAAAGTGGTCTGGAACAGGGATCAACAGAATTGTGCTTTTGTAAATATTTACAAATTGTACTATTAGACCATATGTACAGATGATTTGGAGAGAGTCTAAGAGAAGATAACCAAGAATGAGCTTAGATCTACAGATCATAGCTGGTAAGGAACATTTGACAGTTTTTTAACTCAGATGAAAGGAAGCAGCAGAAATGTGGTAGTTTCTGAATTTAAAAAAAAAAAAAAATGTGTTACAAAGAAAGGGGATAATCTACTCTGTGTATCCATAGCTTGGATAAGAAGAATTCATATTAAACTTCAGCAAGAAAATTTCAGGTTAGACAATATCAAGAAAACCTTCTGTAGGGCTATGGCTAATGATGCATCGCAGCACATTCCCTGGAGAGGTTCTGAGTTTCCCCACTGAGGATCTTTACAGCAGGCTATGCTGGGAAAGACATAGAAGTGGGACAGGGTAATATTTAATGTCCTGTTGTCACATCCAGCCTTATTTTTCTATGATTCTGGTGGTCCTTTTTCATATAAAGAAAGTCATGTATCCTGGGTGAATCCTAAGAGCTCTTCGTCTTTGTTACATCTCTTAGTAGGAGTCTTCATCTGTTCTTCCAAGGGGGACAGGATTGAAAATTGGGAGGATTGAAGGGATATAGGAGTATTTTTGTGTGTGTGTGTGCAGACAAGGGAGTGGCTTGTGGCATCTTGTTGCTTTATCTCTTTCTGTACTTAGCTAAGCTTGGAGATGGGATGTGGTTGTGCTCTTGCATGTTCCAACTTAATTTTTCCTCCTACTTTACATGCTGTTTCCCGTTCCAGTTCCAAAACACTTCTATTAGAAGTGCTATTACTCATTTTTATTTTACAGTAAGATAAAATATTTTTTCTCTTCAACCTTTACACGCACCTTCTTCCCTGACTAGTGCTTTTCAGGCTCTCATCTAGGCACTCCTTCTGTCCCCTGACTTTCCCTCTCATGGAACATATGAAGAAGAGTTTTAAGAAAAGTTCACACATCCAGCATCATGCCCTGTCGCCGCAGTATGCAAAAGGCTCAGCTGCTACTTTTATGCTCAGTGACCCACCTTGTTTGACCTTCACACAAGTGCATCTCATTCCTCCTTTTCTGTTGCCCAAAATATTGATCGTCCTTCTGTCCCTCCTGTAGTAGGTCTTGCCAGGTGCACAGATGCCTGATTTGTGCACTTTCCCTCACAGGTTCCTAGTTTACTGCCCATCCTATCCCTTCCATTGCTTTGTGTTCATGCCTCTCCTAGCTCTTCTCAGGCACTTAGTCTGCCTAGGTAGCAGCAACAACAGATACCATCTGCTGAAGCTCAGTATTTTATTTCTTGATGATCATGGCTCTTTCCTAAGGACAACATTAGGACTAGAATTCATCCCAACTTCTGTATACCTTCTAGATGGCAAATTTGTGAGAAGGACTTTTCAACTAGTAGTTGAAGGGAGAGTTTTGATTGCTAACAGACTGTTAACAGGCTACCGAGTTTTCTCTCCTGCTCCAGAGGTGGCCTGTAAGCTATAGTGTCTGGCTTGAAGACTAGACCGTTTTGGCCTTTTTCATTTTCTTTTATGGTTCCCTGACAATGTTTCTGATCCCTTGATTATTTGACTTTATTGGAGATCTGCATTTGCATACTTTAATGATATTCTGATCTGTCCTGCCTTGTGCATGAAACCTTTTTACTGGATGAAAATGATCTTTTGACTACAAGCTTTCATGTCAGCCTTGAGTGCCAGCACGTGCTAGTAAATGCACGTGAATGAAGTCCCTTTCTCTTGGGTGAAGTGAGAACTTTCTGATACAAGCAAGTTCCTACCATCAGAAGCTAAAGGGTTTTCATTCAAAGTTCTCTGTATAATGTTGAAAGTTTATTCTTAGATCCTCGGTGATAGCAGACCCCTTACTTCTCTCGTCAACAGTGGCATCTCCTGCCACTTCCGATGTTGTAGTCAGACTAGTCTGTTTGAATGCGTTTGATGCTGGCATCCTATGTGTGGTCTCAACACTTCTCAGCACGAGCTTTAGGAAAGAATTTGTTTTGCATACTGGTAAGATTTGGAAACAGGACATCAGCTCTTTTAAGGTGTTTAAGATTACCACATCTCATGCCCAAACTAAAAGTTCATAGGGGCAAAAAGTGAAAGTGTACAGAAAATGAACTAGTGAAACCTCCTAGTACTTTCTAATTATGATTAATTTTACTTTTGTGATTGACCAGTGCAAGAGCATATATGAACTCTGGTGGAAGCAAATCTCCTCTTAACTTGAGAATTACAATTTTCAAATTGAACATATATTTTTTGCTATATTTGATTGACACACAGCTGATCAGAAGATGTTTTTATATATATAAAACCCAGGTAAATCTGATACACAAGCTCAGGTTTTTTGAGGTGATCCTGAAGATACTTCAAAGTCAAAATGGATGCAGCGTTCATCTTAGGTTGTTTTATACATTTGAGTTCATGTCCTGAACCGAGACATTTTTCACTCTTATAAAAAATTCCCTAATGAAATGGGTTTTTTGGGCTGTTATCCATACGGTAGGTATTAGACCACTTTAACAAGTAGATCAGTCTAATATAACGCACCTCAGTGAAATTATGCAAATTCATGCAGCCTATCTAGATTTGTTTTTAGTTCTTTTATTTTCTACAGATTAGGACTTTCTTGTAGCCACAGCTTCCTGCATTATGTGAATCCTATTAAGTTATGTTATTTTGCTTCCTTTGAAACAGGTCTTGCGTTAGTATATGTATCTTGGAATTGCTGTTTGAATTCATCTCCCTGATGACTGATTGTAGCAATCAAAAAATGGGCTGTCATACGGCCCATACGGTTGTATGCCAGGTGACACATAAAATCTCAAAAAGGCATCATTCATGCATACTACCTTCAGAACAAATCCGTAAAAGGACTTCTGAGTTTTCTTTTTTGAACTTTGCTCTCTATTGATTGGATGTACTTACCAGAACTGTCCATAGGAAAGATTTATTTTTCTTACTCAGTATTCTGTGGGTAACTTCATTGGCCTTGTTCCTCTGAAGGGTAATGACAGGGTGATTTGAATTTAATTTCTTCTAATTCCAGTAATTAGTGATCAAACCAACAGGTTGTCAGAACCGTTAAGTATCTGCAACCATCCTGGTCTCATATGGGCAGTGGCAGCACTGGCTTTGCATAACACAAATGGTCTGTCACAACGGTCTAAGTATGGAATTATCCATTTTTTGATTTTGACACCCATCTTAGGAACCTAAATGTCTTAAATTCCTTTTCTATCTTGTGGAGAGAGAATTTTTGGAATGTGATCCAACCGACCAACTTGCAAATCATTCTCTGGAGGTTTTTTTTTTTTTTTTTTCTCTCTCTCTCTCTCTCTCTTCATTGCTTAAAATGATGTGGGATAAGAGCTAGAGCTACAGTCTTCTATTGTGACATTCCTTCTAATGATTCAGCTAAGAGGTAGGAGTTTCAGAGCTGGAACTTTAACACTTTGCTGTGAGGACTGTATGAAAACAATCAGAAAAGTAGATACCAGAACCTGAAACTGAGCATATAAATAGTGAGTAAAAGATCTGAAATGAAAGGCAAGATGACAAGATGTGCGCTGGGGCAGAGATACTAGAAGACAATATATCAGCAGTAGTAAAATATTGCAGTATATATGTATATATATTGAATTTAGAATTAAAAGAAACAATTAGATCATTAGTCTACCTGCAAACTACGCGCTGATATTACCTTTCATTCTGTTTCTATTGTATTCAACCTTGTAGCTTGCATCTGATTTCAGTGTGTCTTCTAGACATGAATCTACTCTTGATAAGAGTATCAGCAGAAAAATAATTCACAAACAAGAGAATTTGTTAGTCTTCACCAAAAGTAAAAAATTTTCATAGATAATAATATGTTTCTGATTTATCATTTTAATTGTTCTGGCTTTAACTTTTTTTTTTTTATGCTAGATTATTCACAATATTAATTCCCAGTGGTTCTTTATGTGAATCTACTTACACAAGATAAAATTTTGTATAGTATATTTAGGCACATTTCAATATGCTTTTGAATGAACTATTAGGTTTGCTTTCAGTTTCAGCTTGCTTTCAGTAATTTTACCCATTTGACTTTGTGTTTTGCTGTGTTTTCTGGTTTCAGATAACCAAATGGTCCAGGAATCATTGTTTCACTTCCCTGTCCTCATTTTTATTTGTGTCTCTACCTACATTCTCGATTTCAGATTTGTTTCTACCTCATTGATTGCAGTAGATCATGATGATTGTTTCACTGGCAAGTATTTTTTGAGATGTGAATCAATCATGTTTTCAGACTATTTAGCATGTGTTTTATTGAAATTATGAAGTGTCAAGTTTTAATCAATCATATGTAATTGACTGAGTTGCCCTACAAAATACAGGATTTGAAGTTTCCGTAGACAAATATGAAGTCATATCAAAATCATGTTAGTATAATGAGAATTATTTTCTGGAAATCTACAATGAACGCCATCAATTCTGTTCGTATTCTTAATTCTTTGTCAATTAGACTTTGTACCAACTCTCTGAATATTCTGCCTGAGCTGGTGTCAAGCTCACCAATCACACTATTTGTCTTTTAAAATAATGGCACATTAGCATTCTTCTGGCATTTCCCTGCTACTCCAAAATGCATTAAAAATTGATAGAAGAGATGAGAGATACCCTCAGTTATTTGGGCTTGTTGATTTGAATATAATTATCGCTAGCAGATGTTGTCTAATACCCTTCTCAGTTACTAATTCTTGAGTGGTAAAATCTGTGTTTGCCAAGTTAAAATGTAAAATAAGGAATGTTGCCAAAGCTCAAGCTTTGTGTTTGTAGTGTCCCTGAAGTCATGAGTCCTTGAAGCGTGCCCTATCTTCATCTTTTAGTAATAATAATAAATAGGCACCAGAGACAATCTGTTACCAGAAAGCTTTCAAAGCTTTACAGTTATAATTACAGATATAATTATGAGAAACATTAAATATGCATGATGTTTTCACGCGTACAGTTTAAAAGATAAAATAGATTTTGTTCTTTGGCTAAAACCAGGAAATTGATTCTCAAAATATGGTCCATGATGACTTTAGACCTAAGTTTGTGAAAAAGTAAATCAAAATATTAAAAAATGATCCTTGAGAATGCTAAAATTATAAAACATCAGAGAAAGAATTGTGCTTAGAAATAATTACAATCCTTATGCAAGAGAGGTTATGGAATTTCTCTATTATCAGTGATTTTGGATGATCCTAGAGTTGTATTATCTAGAACTTGTAATGACTTTAGCAGCAGCACTGTTCTAAGTTGAGAGCTTTTTCCACATAAGCTGGAAGATCTAGTGAATGAGATTTTCAGGACAGCTCCATTATTGTTTGGCTGCCTTCTACTGAAGCTTATGGTTCTATATGTGTTTGGCTTGGGTGACAAGAGAGTTAGCTGACAATGAGTATTCTTGGTAAAAAAAATATGGCCAATAGTGATGATAAATTACTACTCCAAATTTAGAAATATCAGTAGCACTAATTTAAAAATGAACGTTTTCTGTCATATTGCAACAATAATTATAAAAATGGTCCAAAAGAAGCCTTCATGGAACTTCTTCAAAGTTCCTAAAAAAATTGTAATGACCATATCTTGATGTTATTCTTACGGTTCTCAGGGAGAAGTGGTATTATATATTGTAAAAAAAGCACTAGTCTAAAGAAGCAATCTAGCAACCATCCATTTATAGCAGTTGTGTGTTCAGAGTTTCCCAGTAGAGAAGATGGAATCAGTTGGGTTAGTACATGTACAATAAGATTAATATACTAGGTATATTATTCTCGGTACTTAATATACTAGGTATATTATTCTAGGTATTTAGATTGTTTTCATGTTCACCAAGCAACAAATAAACCTAAATTCTACCTCCCTTTTGTTTTTCAAAAGAAGTCAACTGAAAAGAAAACAATTTTTCTTCTAAGCTGCGTGCCTTTTAAATTCCCAGTGTCTCTGAAAAGAAGTCATGACTTGGAATATAAAAGAAACATTTTTTAGCTGTTATCACACAGTAATAACAGCAGTTGTATAGAAATGCACCTGACCTACCTGAGCTTTAAATATGAGAAATTGTAAGAACGTTAGTGGTATAATGGGTTAGAGAAATCTAATCTCATGTTTCATGATTCATATGTGTGTAAGATTACATTGTTAATTATGACATAATTAATTGCATTAATTATGGATATTGCAAGAGGTTTTTGTTTGTTTCTTTCTTTTTTTAGTTTTTGCATTTTGATAGTTTACCTTCTTTAAGAAAGTCTGTTGACTAGAAAACAAGGTTAGGTGCTCTAAAATGGGAGGGTGGTAAAGGTGAAAAGCAAATTAAGGGGCTATCCTATAGCTTATTGACCATAGGAACCATCATTTTTTAACTTGAAGTTAATGCAGTTGCATTGATGCAGCTATCCATTTAGAGATGTAGTGCTGCTTGAAATAACCTCATATATGCAAAATGTTCAGGTATGACATGAGACTTGCAGAGACCTGCAACCTCCTAAATCAGCAGCTAGAGGTTAGGTGTGTCATACTCAGGAATCTCAAATGGCACTAGCAATCTAACTGAGGATAGCCTAATTGCACCCCAAATCTTGCCTTTTGCATTGACTCAATTGCGGGACAGAGCATTATATCTAGCAGTCAAAGTGTCTGTGACTAAGTAGAGCTCATTCTGCAGTTGATGTGAAAATGTATTTTTTGTACAACTAAATGCATTGGAAATGCTCATTATGAAAATAGTATTTGCAACCCTGTGTATATCCAGTCTGTGACCTGAGAGGTTCAGTTATCTTTAGCCTGGCAGTTTATACATATATTAAATTTATATTTTGTTCTTCATAAAAATCTCCAAAAATATTGTTAAAATCGGGATGCTTATCACATAATTGGCTCTCTTTTCCCACTATTCTCAATATTCCTGTATTTGCCAGCTTGTAAATAACATTTCATAAAATAGTGGTGTAATACAGAATTTAAATCTTAAAAATATATTCATAGTCTATAATTGTTGTTTGAAATAGTACAATGAGGTTATTTCACAGAAATAATGACTCCGCTTTTAAGAATAAAAACAAATGAACAAATACCATTTACCTATTTGAAATAAGAGAGTAGTATTAATAATGAGGTAAAATCTCGCTCTGTGGCTGTACATTGGCTTTGGACATTATTTCCTCTGAACATGTTTATTGAGTGATCCTGGCCCAGAACCTATTTATTCCAGACTCCAAGAACTTCATACTAAGGTCATGAAGGTCTGAACTTCAGTGTTTGTTTTAGGTTTATTTCTGTTATTTCTGCACTCTTCTCAGTGGCTTGGTGCTTTTGCGTGCTTTGCCAGTAGTGCAAAACAAAAGGTGATCTTCAGAAAAATGTATAGGAATCCAACATTTTTTTTCAAATTTGAGTTAGATATTCTAAGTTCATGTAACATTAAAGGATGGTGAATCTATGAATTCTTGATATCTTAAAGAAAAATCTCTATATTATCTCATTCGGGCCTATTTCTGTATTAATGCTTTCTACAGAGCAGTCTCCACTTTGCATTTAGATTCTGTCACTTCCTGAATTTGTTAATTGACATTAAATCACAGTCATTGAGAGTAGCCTTCAAGCTCTTCAGAACTCTAAAGTTGTTCTCTGTTCTCATGGGTGTTTGCCATTCCTCAGCATATGGTTTGTGTGATTTTGATGAAGTGGAGTTCACACTGTCCCCCCAGTCATTAAGCAAAACAGATAGCACAGATTCCAGTGCCAGTTCCTCTGAGATCCCAGTTAATGTATTGCTCCTACATGGAAGCTGTACGGTTGCTGCTTACTTATTGCATTATCTGTCAGCCAATTATTTATGTCCGCTGTGGTATTTTTACCTAGATAGTGGTTCTTTAGCAAGCAGAGCCCTGACAGAGATCTACTAATGCAGGAAGTAGTTCAGCTCCAGCTAATTCGTGCTTCGTTATTGGCTTCTTTTCCTAATTCAGCAGTTGAAGCAATTTCTGTATATCGTATCAATGCATTTCCTTCTTATTTTTTCCTGTAATTTTCTGGATCTGGATACTACAAGAGTAGGCTGGTAATTTCGAAAGACTTTCTGGTAATATGTTTAAAAATTAATAGAGTACCAGGACAAAAGAACCCTAATTACACTCCATTTCTTTTCTTGTCAGAGAAAGTCTGCTTAAGAGAAAATAGGTCAAATAAGTTGGGGATAACCTCAGAGAATTTGGCTCTGAAGTAGTTAAATACTAAGGTCAAAACCTCTCCTTGAAGAGCAGTCCTCATAAAGAGACGGGACTCAGAGAGAAGAGCTTTTGACAAGGCTTTTGACACCGTCCCTCACGGCATCCTTCTGGGAAGCTCCGGAAGTGTGGGATAGATGCGTG